>VWZE01014107.1:3779-21106 GCA_013396675.1 Eubucco bourcierii
TTTTTTTTTTTTTTTTTAAATAAAGGACAGTGTGGGATGATATTTCCTGAGCAGTTTTTCAGTAGAGAGCCACAAAGAAAGTAGGGCTTCTAGGCACCCATTCCTCACACAATATTTTTACTTCCCATTAAATTCTTATTAATAGTATAAAGTCACTAAAAACCAGAGAGCTTAGGATCTGTTACAAGACCTTTATAGAACCATTTATGTGTCTTAGCTTCAGGCTTTTATATAACTCTTGGGTGGATATTCAATGACACCAAAATACACCTGTAGGGGGCTTGTGGATTAAGTAATAAGTGGCAGGTCCCCCACTGGGACATTGCTCTTATCATCATCATCTCGATCCTCAAAAATATTCAAGCTGGTAATGATTTTATGCTACCTACTGTGTAAGATTTCAGCTTCAGTGTACCATTTAATAAAACATTATCTGCAGAGTTCAATGGTGCTGTATCGATAAGAGTCGCCTTTAGAAGCCTGTGAGGCTGAGCAATGGTGGCTGTGTAGCACAAACATAGGAAATAATAAAATGAAAACAAACTCCAGAATGCACAGAGATAAATTTCACCGTGGCCAATAAAGAAAAATAATAGCAAAAAGAAAAATATTGTAGAAGCAGAATGCAAACAAATAAAGCAATAGCAAAGAAGAAAGGCAAACAATGAGAGCAAGCTCAGAAATGAATAACAAATAATAAAGCAATAACAAATAACGAACAATAACAACCCAGGCTTCAGAAGTAATCAAAGTGCAAAAGAAGGGAAAAGAGTGTATTAAACAAGAAGCAGATTAGTACTGTATGCTCTTGGGATCTGCAACTCAAATTCCTTTCATAGGTAAAACAGGTTAGGGAATATCATTGCCAAATTTTTGCGCATCACAATAAACACCTCACAGTTTGTTGCACTAATTGTTCATCAAGAGAGACCTCAGAATTGCTAACCTGTGGATTAGCATGCAGGTTGGTTGAAAGAGCACATAAGTTTCTTTGTTGTTTGTCTCAGTATTTGCTGAAAAAACAAAGGCATGGTAAGTGTTCAATGAAATATCTCTGTTAACTTCAATGATATTTGGATCAGGAAGAGCTAAGCTGTACACAAGAACTGGAAGGTGGGAATTGTGGATTTACTTTTTGTCTGTGTTGGTTTCACAGAATCATAAAATGGTAAGGTTGGAAGAGATAGAATCATAGAATGGTAAGGTTGGAAGGGACCTCAAGGATCATCTAGTTCAAACCCCCTGCGATAGGCAGGGACACCTCCCGCTAGTACAGGTCACTCAAGGCCTCCTCCAACCTGGCCTTGAACACCTCCAGGAAGGGAGCAGCCACAACCTCCCTGGGCAACCTGTTCCAGTACCTCACCACCCTCACTGTAAAGCACTTCCTCCTAACATTTCCTTCACATTTCCTTTGAATGTGACATCTGTTTAACGCTGGCCAGAAAAAAAAAGAAGAAAAAAAAAAGGAGATGGAAGAATTTTACACTTGTGGATAGTTTCTCTGAATTCAAATGGTTTGTAGGGATATGAATATCCAATAGTTTTAAGTGGTAAAACTCAAAATAGTTTTATGATGTTCTTAGAACAAGAGGGTTTAATTACTCCTTTAAAATTACTAAGCTTCTATTCTGTTATCCCACTGTATAATATTTCATGTTGTAATACTATAATGCAGTAATAAATAATATAATATTTCATATTGTAAGAGTATGTTAAACAAAATGAAGCATTATGATTGATCAAATTCAACTTCTAGTTATTATTTTCAGAATTTTCTTCCATCAAAAAATATCTCCACCCTGTTCAAATATAGATTTGAAAACTCAGTGTGCTACATGCATCCATGTTTTACAATAGACTACTTCTGTTACTGTGCAGTCTTTAACATTACTCTTCAGAGAATAAACATTTAAAAAAAAAAAAAAAAAAGAGAGAGAGAAAAAAACCCCAAACACCTGGAAAAACATTTTGCCACGCTTTGTGACCTTGAGGATATGACAAGAGCACACAGAGAAAGGGCAATCTCGAAGGGAGGCAGGCAAGGGAGATAGCAGCTCATGAGTGTTATGCAGCTTTCCATCTACAAAGCAGTTGTGCATTCAGCTACTGAACAAGCATAGAAAAGAGAAAGAGAGATAAATGCTAGCATTTGACCAGTCTCTCACTAACCCAGTGGTCAGAACGCTCTTGACAACAGTCTCTGTTCAGTTTTGATCTGTTCTTTGTGTCTTCCCATGCTACCAGGAGAGCCAGGAACTGTCCTCATCTGCAGGCAGAGGCATCTTGCATGATGCACATGCCACTGGAACGGGCAATGTGTTTGTATGGCACAGCCAGGGGCCTCAAAGGGGATTGCTGCATTTCTTTTGCGCTCCATCAATTTCAACAAACCATCAACTTCGGGTGGAACCAGTCACGCTGAAAAATTCCTCCCCTTTTCTACTGAATTCCACAGCTGGAAGTCCAAACTACCTTGTGCATGGCAGCAGTATTAGTATCCTTCAGTTATTGTCGTGAAGGAAAGGTTATCACTCGGAGAAAAACCCTCCAATTGAGATTTTAGCACACTTTTTGTTTTCTGAGTCTGAAATGCTATCTTGGCTTTGGAAAGCTTACTCTTTTAAGACATTGGATTTTAATGACATAAAAAAGCACTGAGCCAGCTGTCACCATATTACAAATGTGCATTTGAGAATAAAACCAATGAGAGTTTGAATCCAGCAGGACTAGAGTTATTGCAAAAAAGGTCTAAGGTCTTCTTTCTACACTGCTGACTGTGAAGGCATTATCAGATTGTAGACAGACATTTTTAAAGCAATGAGGAAGGCTATAATATTGAAATGATCAAATAAATGATGTTTAGATGATCCTAACCAGCTCCTAGGAGAGGCCTTTCCTTCTTACTCTTCACCCTTACTGTCTCTGGCAGCTTTCCATTTTGACTTCAAATGTGGCAAACTGTTTACAACCCTGAATAAAGAAACCAGTCAGGTAGCTAAGGGCATTTTGACCATGCAGTAGAGCACGGCATCCATCTGCGTTAGCTATGAAATGAAGGGCATCTCAGAAACAGCTTGTTTGTTTCTCTCTGACCTGAATAGTGAAATCTAGATTCCTGGGCAGAGCCTGGTGCTGCCCATCACTATGCCAGAATTGCTGCCTGAGGTCCAAACTCCAGTTTGCCAAAGCTTACACTGTACTAGATGGATTTGTCAACCAGAGTTATGCTGCCAGAGTTCTCTTTGATCTACACCCAGAAGATCAAATGGCCAGGAGTTAGAAGGGCATGGGTTTCTCTTTGTATTTATAACCAAACCTCTATCTTCTTGACCACTGAGCTTCTCCTTTAGAGAAACACAAAAAGGCACGTGTTATTTTTGCTAATCTAACACTATCTGCAGCTTTGTTTTGTTTTGCAGAATTAGATGACAATGTGTTGAGGTTAAATGATGGTTATGCTAACAATTTTTTTTTGCTGAACCAAGGTACTGACCATCCAGGACACATACAGGGGTAACTCTAATAATTTCATTGGCTTAAGTCAAAGCTGAACTTATCAAGGATCTCATTTTATGATAACTAATATGATTATAACATAAACTGAAGTTAAAATAAATGTCGTCATGGAGTATTAAAAAAAGACCAAAAACCAGTTTGTGCTGCCTTGGGGATTCAGCAGGTTAAGTTACATTTTGTAAATGATTAGAACGCCAGAACATTTTCTCTGCCTTTCTTCAATATTCAGCTGTACAGTGTACTGCTCTTCAGCTTAGATTTTGCATTGATACAACGATGGTGATCATAGATACTAGGATTTTACTTTAAAAATTATTTCTATGTATATTATATCATATTTAGAATCATAGAATGGTAAGGTTGGAAGAGACCCCAAAGATCACCTAGTTTCAAACCCCTGCCATAGGCAGGGACACCTCCCACTAGTACAGGTCACCCAAGGCCTCATCCAACCCGTTCTTGAACACCTCCAGGGAGGGAGCAGCAACCATCTCCCTGAGCAACCTGTGCCAGTGCCTCACCACTTTCGCTGGAAAGAACTTTCTCCTAACATCCAGTTTAATCTCCCTTCTGCCAGTTTAAACCCATTGCCCCTTGTCCTGTTATTGCAAGACCTTGTCAGTAATTCACACACACACCTCCCACCCAGCCTTCCTGCAGGTTCATTTCAGATACCAGAAGGCTGCTATTAGATCCCCTCAAAGCCTTCTCTTCCCCAGGCTGAAGAGCCCTAACTCTTGTAGCTTGTCCTTATAGCAGAGCTGCTATAACCCTCTGAGCATCTTTGTGGTCTCCTCTGGACTGGCTCAAACAGTTCCATGTCCTTCCTGTGCTGGGGGCTCCAGAACTGTAACCAGTACTCCAGCATAATATTACAGAATCACAGAATGTCAGAGGCTGAAGTGACCTCAAATGATCATCCAGTCCAACCACCATGCCAGAGCAGGATCACCTAGATCAGATCACATAGGAACACATGCAGGTGGGTTTTGAATATCCCCAGAGAGGGAGATTCTACAACCCCCCTGGGCAGCCTGTTCCAGTGTTCTGTCACCTTCACAGTGAAGAAATTCCTCCTCATGTTTGCATGAGATTTCCTCATATGATGTACAGCTGTTAAATTAGCCCTAGAGAAGCCTAGGTTGTTGACAGGGGTATCGTATAAGCATCCTGAAACCATTGAGGAAAAGGTGATTGACATATGTGTACCAGCTACATCAGTAACAGTCTGGTTTATACTATGCTAAAAGCAACTACTGAATGCTAGAAGTCCTTTCTATGCTAGTGCAGTTCTAGTGGAGAGAAGGTGCTGAATTCAAACCAAGGGTAGGAATCTTGAGCGATTTTACTGAGTAAATTGGGGTTTCCTTGGACTCACAGCTGCAAGCACAAGGGATCTGATTTTTGTGGTGTTTCTAACTGCAAGAGCAAGGCACAGAAACTTTAAGCACCTTCTGTCTCTTTTATCTTCACAGGAAATTTCTGCAATGCTGGGTAGGGATGAGAGCATTCACTCCAGTTTGCCCTCTCCATAGGATATGAAGACATATCCTTAATCCATTCATTTGCATGGCTACACTATGGTGTGTGAATCCATGCTCTGTTTAAAGGTCACTTGGGGTCCAAATAAATGAGAGAGGAATCTATCATAAGACCCAAATGAGAGGAAATGTTCAGTCCTAAGTTCACGTGCGGTTTAGGGGTAGTCTTGAGCCTTAAACTCTGCCCAAACCACAGCTTGTGTTAAACATTCGTTAATTATGTTTTGATTGTTATCTGCTTGATATTTTGAAAAACATTCAACCTTTACTTTTTCCCTAAGTTGAATCAGATCCAAATTACATCAGGGATTTGCGAAACATTAAAAATGGAGGAAAGTAGATTCTAAAATTAAGGTACTGCTTTACATTATTTTACTCTCTCTCTTTTTTTTTTTTTTTTTTTTTTTTTTTTTGGTGTGAGTCTCTGCCTGCAATGGAGCAAACTTTGTGCCTTATTCAATTAATGTCCTCATGACAGCCCTCAGAAGTGAAAAGAGTTAAAAACTCACACGGGAACTGTAATGGTAATGTGTCCTTAGAGATATTCATTTGGCCCCAGCTGTCCATTTTATTCTAAGTGCTAAATGCTTTAATATACATAGACTATCATTTACATAGCAAGTGGCTATGCAACATGAATTATTTATTTTGTGACAAATACCTAATACCCATGTACTGTCAAATACAAAGAAGTTCCTTATTTGACCCTCATGTGCAAATTTGCATTATAGAATTCATTATCTTTGCACATGAGTCACATTGAAGTTATGTGCAGATATCTGCTAGCAGAGCTGCAGATTGTCATAGCTCTGACTCACTTGGGCTGTTTGGTGTTATGCCATACTTGTTGAACAAGGAACTTGGGTTTTAAGCTTTGTGGCACAGAAATTGCTCATATATGTAGCTGCTACATTTCTAACAGTAAGTAAAATAACAAAATAAACACAAATACTGGCTGCACCTGGAGTATTGTATCCAGTTCTGGGCCACCCAATTCAAGAAGCACAGAGAACTACTGAAAGGAGGTAGTAGCCAGGTGGAAGTTGGTGTCTTCACCCAGGCAACCAGTGACAGAATGAGGGGACAAGGACCCAAACTGCACCAGGGCAGGTTGGATGTTAGGAAGAAGTTCTTCATAGCAAGAGTGACTGACCATTGGAAGAGGCTGCCCAGGGAGGTGTTGGAGTCATCATCCCTGGGCATGTTTAAAAGAAGACTGCATGAGGCACTTGGTGCCATAATTTAAGTAACTAAAAGGTGCTAGGTTTGACTTGATGATCTCGAAGGTCTTTTCCAACCTAGTTAATTCTGTGATTCTGTGCTTGAGAGACTCCAGCACAGACCCACAAAGATAACTAAGGGTATGGAACAGCTCTCTTATGAGGAAAGGCTGACAGAGCTGGGGCTCTGTTGCTTGGAGGGGAGGAACCTGAGGGGTGACCTCATCAGTGGTCATAAAGATGTAAAAGTGAGGGCCAAGAAGATGGAGTCAGACTCAGTTGGGTGATGCCCCATACCAGGACAAGAGGCAATGGGTGGAAGTTGAGGCATAGGAAGTTTTGTGGAAATATGAGAAGGAATTTCTTCAGTGTGAGGGTGACAGAACAGTGGAACAGGCTGCCCAGGGTGGGTTGTGGAGTGTTACTCTCTGGAGATATTCAAAACCTGCCTGAATGTTTTTCTGTGTGATCTGCTCTAGGTGATGCTGCTCTAGCAGGTGGGGTTGGACTGGATGATCATTTGAGGTCCCTTCCAGTCTCTGACATTCTGTGATTCTGTGAAAATGTTATAAAAGTCAGTAATTTGCATATTAGACAAATTACACCAGGACTTCTTATGCCCAGATGAATATGTATGTGGATGTAAACTTTCCAAAATCAAACCAAAACAATTCAGTCTACTTTCCCCATGCAACAGGTGACCTGATCTTATACAGCCAGCTCTGTGTTTGTGCTCCAAAAGTTAGTCAGCTTGAATAAGAAATTGCATCACCTCGTGTTCACAATTCTTATATTGCATATAGCTCTCTTAATTCTCACAAAGCCTGACACTGGTCTTTAGTTCTTTCTGTAGTAGTTAAAAACTTACTGGAAAATTCCAGTAAGAGAGATTGGGGCTTTCCTAAAAAGTTTACTGCAGAATCTAAACAAATTAGTGCATTGGATGTGAAAGAATAATATTGATAAAGTCTATACCATTCATAGGTTTGCTAAGAGTCATAAACCAACAATGTATAAACAATTTCATTCTCTTGGCTTTTGGGCTATGCCTCTGTCACTGCTCCTTTGCCTCTCTGACTCCACACCGTGTACTAACCTTTTCATGGTAACATGAGACCTTGCTGGTTTTCTATCTCAGGGGAGCAAAAGTGGCATTGGCCTCTTCAAGGCTTTCTTTGTCTAGGGGGGAAGGATTTGATTTCTGTCTTATTTCTAAACTGTAAATAATTGTATATATTTGTAAATATATGTAAATATATTATATATCTATATTCTTGTAAACTTAGCTTGCTGTAAAATATAGCTTTATCTTCAAAACCTTCTGAGCTAGTCTAGTGACTTCAGTTTTATTGGGAAGGGTCATTTCTTAACCCATGGCACACTCTCAGTATCTAAATCTCAGAGTCGCTATAATTTTAGCCATTCTGGAGCCCTCAGCACAGGAAGAACATTGAACTGTTGGAGCGGGTCCAGAGGAGGGCCACAAAGATGCTCAGAAGGTTGCAGCAGCTCTGCTATGAGGACAGGCTGAGAGTTGGGGCTGTGCAGCCTGGAGAAGGCTTCCAGGAGACCTTAGAGTAGCCTTCTAGTATCTGAAGGGGGCCTACAGGAAGGCTGGGGAGGGACTATTGACAAGGTCTTGCAATGACAGGACAAGGGGCAATGGGTTTGAACTGGCAGAGGGGAGATTTAGACTGGATGTTAGGAGGAAGTTGTTTGCAGCGAGGGTGGTGAGGCACTGGCACAGGTTGCCCAGGGAGGTTGTGGCTGCTCCCTCCCTGGAGGTGTTCAAGGCCAGATTGGATGAGGCCTTGAGTGACCTGTACTAGTGGGAGGTGTCCCTGCCTATGGCAGGAGGTTGGAACTAGATGACCTTTGAGGTCTCTTCCAATCTTACCATTTATGATTCTATGATTAAGACATCCATTGGATTCCAATGATTACAGAATGTGATGAAGTTGTTAAGCCTATCTCAGGGTAAATTTTATACTTTTCTTCTAAGTAACTATTTGTCAAAATGAATGTTTTTTAGCAGATCTTTATATGATAGCCATGAGGATAGTCCTCAGTGTTAGGTGTATCAGAACTAAAGGAAATTATGAGTTTAGAAACATCTTGGCTCTGAAATCGCAAGGTTATACTTCAAATGATTTGGGAGTATGGTTTAATCGGTGTGCAAAGTTAAGATGTTTATTTACATCATTTGGAACCACAGAACAAGGCTAAAGATCTCACAGAAACAGTCCATCTTAGGCTTTTTTTTTTTTTTTTTTTTTTTTTTTTTTTTGTATGTTTAGCCTTTTAGTCTGACATTTGAAATAACTTGTAGAGTTGTAGAGAGAGAGTAAATAAAACATTTCTGAAACTTGAAAGAGATTTTGCTCAGGATGAAGTCAGAACAGGAAGGTCAGGTCAGTTTTTATTGAATCAATCCAGTTTCCCATTCTTTACTGAGACAAACATTTTTGAAGTTGCTGCCTTCTAGAATAGCTCAGTTTAGCAGTTCTGCAGATGAGGAGTTGAGAGCACCCAAGGGTTTTCATTCTGCAGGTTAGGAAGTTGGGTACGGTCACAAGCTGAACCAAGCTAGAAGGAATTTTTGTCTGTTAAATGAACTGAAAATTAGTGTTGACCCTGAAAAGCTCTTCTGCAGTTGGAGAATTTGTTTATCTGCACTTTGGCACATCTTAGATAATGAAAGCCTTTGAAGCACAATAGACCAATTACAGACCTGGTGTGAACGGGCACAAAGCCACTGAAACCAGCCGCCTCGCGCCCACTCACACCAGGTTTGGATTTGGCACACTGCCTTTGTCAATGGCAAAACAATGTTTTCAACAAATTTCCTGGCAGGAGCTATGCTGCATGGAAAGTGTATTCATTTAATATGTTTATTTGCATAACAGATCTGAGCTTCGACAGAGTTTATTATTCATTAAACAAGCTCATTCCCTTCCCAGCC
Organism: Eubucco bourcierii; assembly: GCA_013396675.1. Classification (NCBI taxonomy): domain Eukaryota; kingdom Metazoa; phylum Chordata; class Aves; order Piciformes; family Ramphastidae; genus Eubucco; species Eubucco bourcierii. The sequence goes on from VWZE01014107.1 coordinate 13,022, forward strand.
AGCAATGAGATGCACATCAGAAAGGGTATTTAGAAACTTTCAGAAACAATGATACCTTCTTCTGTTGCTTTTTTTTTTGGTTTGGTTTGGTTTTTTGTTTGTTTGTTGTTGTTGTTGTTGCTACTATTGTTGTGGTAGGCCTAAGCAGGCCAAAATAGGCTTATACATGTCCTACCCTGCCCAGACATGTTTTTTTGCTCACCCTCCTTCTGTTTTGGGGAGAAGCAACCACTGGAAAGAAAAGAACCTGGAGTCACTGAGTCTGAGGACTGTGGCCTGCCCAGATTTGTTTTGAACCCTGCAGTAAACAAGGTACACAGGGTTGCCTTGTGCAAGGCTGTACTCTGACCAAATTTGGGTAAAGTAAGCCTGTCTATAGCTTCACCTAATATGGTCAGGCTTGGCTAACTGCCATCCTGATTGGCTCTTCTGTGTCCAAAGGCCCATTAGTCTCGGGCTGTATGGATAAAAAGGGATAAGCAGGTAACACAATGTGCTCTGCCATTATATGTGTGCTCTACCGTTGTATTCGTGCTGCCATATATCCTGAATGGCCTGGGAACTGCCTTCCAAAGATTTACGAAGATCAGGCTCTAAATGCCTCCAAGCGATCAGCCTGCATAGCCAGCATGTCATCGTGCTGAGACTGCACATGGCAAGACATTCTGCCTGCACCTGAAAGCCTCCTGCCAAGGTGGGAAGTCCTGGAGATACACAGATCATCCAGAGGAGATCAGGACCAGGTCAGAGGTTGTCTACCTCCTTTCTCCAGCAGCTTGGGAAGAACCAGAAGTCCCAGAGGATGATAAGAATTCCCTGAAGGCGTTTGGGTACTGTCTGAAGCTGTAGCTGGCTCTGCAAGTCGGGAGATACTCTGCAAGTAGATACTTAAAGCCTCTTGTAATTCACCATTGCCTTCTGCCATAAGCAGAAAGGAGCTCCTTGAGTCCATCTAGTGGGCAAGTGGAGTATTGACCTTAAGCGCACTAACTGCAAAGCCGTCTCTGCCAGTTCAATCGAGTTCAATTAATGTTATATATTATTACTAGTTCTTGCTAGATCCTGTAATTACCTGTGTATAAAGTTTCCATGACCGATGCAAAGAACCTATTATTATAAAAAATAGTGATCAGGGTGGTTAGAGTTCTGAATGTTGAATGTTAATAAACAATATTATTTTTTTTAAAATATCATCTGGCATTAATTAATTACCCCTTCACTACAGTTATCTTCCCCCTTCCTCTTTCCTCACAAAGAAACAAATTGAATGCTGGGCCAAACCCTTCAGAACAGAATATGCTGAAAGAGATAAATATAAGGCCCAGTTCAGACACCTGCTTTCAGTAGTGCTTCCTGCTCTTTGGCTCTCCTCCTGATGCAGTCTTTGATTCAGAAACAATCTAAAAGAAACGAAGAGGAGCTCAGCATTTAACCACCTCAAGACCTAAATATGGATTTAGATGGGTAATTTTAGACTTCCATTTTCAGAAATCTTGTCCCAGATTATCAGAAAGGTTAATCATCCCACTGAAATCTTCCAGTAAAAAAGCTTCCTGTAGAAGATGGAAGACATTGTATTGCTGTGGGGAGGAGGTTTAAATTCAAGTCCCTTAACGTACCAGATTTAAGGGAAAATAAGGTAATTTTTGAGAGCTAGGGGTTGGTTGCTTAAGGTGGACAGTATATCAGACTGGGATCTTCATTTCTGGGGCCTCCAGTTTAAGAAGAATCATAGAATCAGTTAGGGTTGGAAGGGACCACAAGGATCATCTAGTGCCAATCCCCCTGCCATGGGCAGGGACACCCTACCCTAGTTACCCCAGATCAGGCTGTCCAGAGCCTCATCCAGCCTGGCCTTGAACACCTAAGGACAGAGAGAAGGACAAAGAAGTGTTTGAGAGAGTCCAGTGCAGAACCACAAAGATAATTAAGGGAATAGAACATCTCTCTTATGAAGAGAGCTTGAGGGAGCCAAGGTTCTTAATCTTGGAGAGGAGGAGCTTGAGGGGTGACCTCATGAATAGTTATAAAAATGTAAAGGTGAGTGGCAAGAGTCTGGAGCCAGGCTCTGCTGGGTGATGCCCAATGACAGTACAAGGGGCAGTGGGTGGAAGCTGAGGCAGAGGAAGTTCCATGGAATCATGAGGAGGAATTTCTTCACTGTGAGAGTGCCAGAAGACTGGAAGAGTATACCCAGGGGGGTTGTGAATTCTCTGTCTCTGGAGATATTCAAGAGCTGCCTGTATGCCTTCCTGTGTGACATGGTATAGGCAAACCTGCTCTACCAGGAAGTTGGACTGGATGATCTTATGAGGCCACTTCCAGCCCCTGATATTCTGTGATTCTGTGATCTTGTAGGGATAAGAGGGTTCCTAGCTGAGTCTGTATTGAGTGTCTCCCCTTACTACTCCAGTTAAGCTCTTTGGAACTACTTATGTGGAAAAGCTTTTGTAAAGTTAGCATGTCAGCAGGATAGTACAAAGAGGAGCTTCCAAGGAGAAGTTTGAGGGACGTATATTAACTGTGGGGTTAATGTGGAAGTGAACATGAAAGTATATGAAGCCTAAGCAGAAAGCCAGACTCCAGATCTTTTTTACCTACAGTTGCATGGGTTAGCTGAGGATACCTAAAATTACGTCTTTCACCAGGAAGCTGTGTGAGCTCTGCCTGTGTGAAGTGGGGGAAAGGGGCATTGTTGTAGGTGTATTGTGAGCTTTTATCTAAGAAATTTTCTAGGATGTGGGGAGGTGAGCTGCAGGAGGATGCAGTGAAGCTAGGAAACACCCATGGCTGTGAAGACATGAGGTGCATTACAACACAGAGTCCCCCAGTGATACAGAAACTCTCATTTGCTCAATAGAAAGTGTGTTTGCCATTCCTAAGGAAAGAAAATCACAGTATCACAGTATCACAGTATCACCAGGGTTGGAAGAGACCTCAAAGATCATCAAGTCCAACCCATCACCACAGACCTCAAGACCAGACCATGGCACCAAGTGCCACGTCCAAATGCACCTTGAACACCTCCAGGGACGGTGACTCCACCACCTCCCTGGGCAGCCCATTCCAGTAGTCAATGACTCTCTCAGTCAAGAACTTTCTCCTTACCTCCAGCCTAAACTTCCCCTGGCATAGCCTTTCCTGAAAGGAAACACTGAGTTTCCACTCTGAACAGCACTTGTTGAGATCAAGAATAAAAATCACTGTTCCAAGCAACAACTGAGGATATAAATTCAAATAGTTTGATCCTGTCCCCCTTTCTGGTTGTTCTGAATGAATAGGTACACATATCCAGATATACAGGATGTGTCCACTTGCTGGTCTTAAACACCCAGGTCCATACAGTAGCTGTCCCTGGACCCTTAGTCTCTCATCCCAGCTTCTGGCAGGTGTGTACATGGATCCTTAAGGCTCTCTAGTCCCTCCAATATCTCACCCAGATATACAGCTGATCTAATATCTGACTACCAAGCTTCTGTCCTACTCAAGAGCAAGTCCAGCTCTATCCTTGCTAGTGAGGACACTTCAGCATGCACACATACAAAAGGTACATATGGTGGCTTCTTGAGTTTCTGACACTCTGGACACATAATGCTTGTGACCCATGGTGCCACACCCATTGCTGGCACTTAGACATACACACATACACACTTGCTCACAGTGTACTTTTATTCAGGAAAATAATCAGATATGATGTTTAATGATAGTGAGCTGAGCTCATCAATAGTTATAGAGATGTAAAGGGTGAGTACCAGGAGGATGGAGCCAGGGTCTGCTGTGTGGTGCCCAGTGACAGGACAAGGGGCAATGGGTGGGAGTTGAGGCACAGGAAGTTTCATTTAAACATGAGGAGAAATTTTTTCCCAGAACAGTGGAACAGGCTGCCCTCCAAGGGGGGTTGTGGAGTCTCCCTCTGTGGAGATATTCAAAACCTACCTGATTGCGTTCCTGTGTGGTCTGCTCTAGGTGACCCTGCTCTGGCAGGGGGAGTGGACTGGATGAGCTCTCATGGTTGTAGCCAGGTGGGGTTGGTCTCTTCTCTCAGGCACCCAGTGACAGAACAAAAGGACACACTTTTAAGATGTGCCAAGGGATGTTTAGGCTAGGTATTAGGAAGAAATTCTTCATGGAAAGAGTGATTGGCATTGAAATGTGTTGCTCAGGGAGGTGGTGGAGTCACCATCCCTGGAGGTGCTTAAGAGGAGGTTGGATGAGGCACTTAGTGCCATGGTTTACTTAATTAGAAGAGTTAGGTGATATGTTGGACTTGATGATCTTAGAGGTCTTTTCCAACCTGGTTAATTCTGTGATTCTGTGATTCATTGATCACAGAAACATTTAATCATCTATTCCATGCAGCACCACCTACATAATAACACTTACATTAAAATAGTTGCTATCAGTAGATAACCAGGTAGACTTATCAAATATTTATTCTGGGGGTTCCTGGCTGTCTGGTGGTAGTTCATGAGGTAGAAAAATAGCTACCAGTGGCTGCTTCTTCTGAAATGTGCCATAAAAGCCAAGATATAATGGAGTGATGCAGGGGAAATCTGGCTCTCTTTGTGGTCTGAAATCCATTCTTCTACTGTTTCACAAGAACAGCAGAAATGACAAGAATGAATGAGTTCATGAAAGAAAGCAGAGGGGAATGCTGGGAAGAGAAACTAAAGTCAGTTTTATAGCCAGAAGATAGGGGAAAAAAAAAAACCAAAACACAAAGAACTCTCTAACAACCTGGGTATAGAGTACCAGAAGGTGTCTTCTGCTTGATTGCTTGCATTCTATTTTTTTAACGTAAACTGGAGGTTGAAAAACATGGCATGATATATTAGAGAGAGAGAGAGCAAGGTTCAAAGACCAAGTGAACTGAAGCAGAGAGAATGGATGAGACAGAAGAGTTTCAAAGGAAGAAGATAAGCTGATGAGTCTGTCCCTGAGGTCAGGATATCTGAAGGTGATCTTCAGTGTTTCTTCCCATTGAAGACCTACTGCAGAAACATTTGCTGTGGTAGTGACTGTGCAGTGTGTAGTGAGCTTTCTGTCCTCTCAAACATATGTAAACATTAAAGCTGTGTTAAAAACACACATTCTTTTTAGTTCTATCTCAATACATGCAGGAACAAACATTCTCATTTATGCTTTTGGAAGACAGTTTTGGAGCACAAAAGATTTGGAGCCCTGTCCTAGGGCAGGTATGGGGGCCTGTAAGAAGTCAAGTTTGTCTCCCTCTAATTGCCTCAGCATTGTTTGCCTTCCCAAAGTGTTTCACGCTATAGTGTCCCAGAGGACCACAAGCTCTGTGCAGGGTCTCTCTAAACAGAACTCTAGCCAACATAGCACATCCTCACATTTACCTTCATACTACTGTCTCAAGAGGAATCTCTTCGCCTCAGCTTGAGGAGAAACTTCTTTACAGTGAGTGATGGAGCACTGGAGAGGCTGTTCAGAGAGGTTGTGGAGTCTGTCATAGTAGGCATGAATAGAGCAAAACAGGCTTATACATGTCCTGTTTTGCCCAGACATGTTTTTCTGCTCTCCCTCCTTCTGTTACAGGGAGAAGCAATCACTGGAAAGAGGACAAAGAACCTGGAGCCACTGAGTCTAAGGACCCTGGCTTGCCCAGGGTCATTTTGCTCCTGTTTGCATTCTGTGGTAAACAAGGTACATACATACTCTTGGCTTGTGCCTGCCCTGTGCAAAGCCTATGTTTTTCTCAAATTTGGGTAAAGCAAGCCTATGGTTTCACCTAGTATGGTCAAGCTTGGCTAAGTGCCATTCTGATTGGCTACTCTGTGTCCAAAGGCCCATTAGTCTCAGGCTACGTTGACAGAAAGAGATGAGCAGGAGACACAACGTGTTCTGCCATTGTATTCATGCCTGCTGCTGCCTGCTGCTATCGCTCTCTGCTTCTGACAGTGTTCTGTCTCACTGCCTTATTGCATCCTGAACTGCCTGGGAACTGCCTGCCTTGAGTTTACCAGGAGCAGGCTCTAAACATCTCCACGCAATCAGCCTGCATAGCCAGCCTGACATTTTGCTGAGACGGCACATGGCAAGGCATCATACCTACGCCTGAAAGCCTCCTACCAAGACAGGAAGCCTTGGACAGACACAGATCATCCAGAGGAACCAGAGATTGTCTGCCTCCTTTCTCCAGTACTCTGTGAAGCCTGGGAAGAATCAGAAGCCTCAGCAGCTCACAAGACATTGACAGAACCCTCAGCAAGTATTTGGGTACTGTTTGAAGCTGTAGTTAGTCCCAGAGAACCGAGACTAATGTTTTGTGAGTAAATACTTAAAGCCTCTTGTAATTCACCAATTGCCTTCTGCCATAAGCAGAAAAGAGCTTCCTGAGTCCACCTAGTGAGCAAGTAGTCTATTAACTGCAGGAATTTTTTCTTCCAGTTCAGTAGAGTTCAATTAATGCTTATATTATTGCTAGTTATTTCTTAAACATTCTAGATCCTCTATTATTCCTTTGTATGTTCCCATGACCACTGCAGAAGAATGTAATTATTATTAAAAAGTAGTGGTCAGGGTGGTGAAAGTTCTGAATATTGAAAATTAATAAAGAATATTAACTTTCAAAAATCATATCTTGCATCAGTTAATTACCCTTCCATTAGAGCTTCCTTCTCTGGAGACTTTCAAAACCCACCTGGTTGCATTTCTGTGTGAACTAACCTGGGTGCTCCTGTCTTGGCAGGGAGGTTGGACTCAGAATCATAGAAACCTTCCAGTAGGAAAAGACTTCCAGGACCATCAAGTCTAACTGTTATCCTTACTCTATAAAGTTCACCCTTAAACCATCTCCTCAAGCACCACATCCAAATGTTCAAGCGACCTTTAAACACACTCAAGCTTGGTGACTCCACCATGTCCCTAGGCAGCCCATTCCAATGCTTGACCAGTTTTGCCCTGAAAAGATGTTTCCTAATATCCAGTCTAAACCTATTCAGTTGCAACTTGAGGTTATTCCCCCTTGTTCTGTCAACTGTGAGAAGAGACCAGCACCTCTTCACAACATCCTTTCAGGTAGCTGTAGACAACCTCCTCTTTTTCAGGCTAAGGAGCCCCAGTTCCCTCAGTAGCTCTTCATAAGATTTATTTTCCAGCCCCTCCACTAGCTTTACTGCCCTCCTTTGTACTCCAACACTTGATGATCTCTGGAGGTCCCTTCCAACTTCTAAGGTGATGTGATTTTTATCTGCAAGACCACAAACTCCATGCTGATAGCTGGTGGATACTGGGATTCACTGAAACAAGTTTTTGTGGAGCTTTTCATGGACAAGACTCTCAAAAGAAGACTGACACAGCAGTTTCCCAAGGTGTTTTCACATCACAGCCACAAGCTCTGGGAGAACTAAACAAGGCCACAAGTTCCATTCTCAGCAATGTTATCATGGGACTGGAGCTGACACAGGTAATCAACCATGGTGCTGACACCAGTCAAACTGAACGGGGCAATGTGGTTGCATATGGAATTGGAAAAGATATAAAACCCAAGAGGGAACAAGGAGAGCTTGAAGCTTCCCCACCAATTAACACCTTCAGGTATCAGTGAAACATCATCTAGATACATGGTGGTAATTACCTTTCTTTTTGCTTTTCTACCCCTTGCCTATTTCTTCATCTTTTTCTATATTTCTAACATTTGCTCCTGCATATGTAAGCAAACTAAATTCGAGTATTTTTCCCAAATCAACTACTCAATTCCTTCTTGATTTCATTTGGGAGGGTCCATAAAAGAGCCATCCCTTTCTGAAAAAAAACCAAAACCAAAGCAGACTGAGACAAGGCCATGTGCACGCAATTAGACTCATGGTCTTTGATATCCATCATGTTCACCAAAGGCCCAGGACTGCAAATGTAAGCTTCAAGTTATACTCTACCTGTTTTTACAGGTGACCATTTGACACACGATGACAAATAACAACTGCCATCATAGAACTCAGGGGGGAAAGGTTTATAACTGTTTCTTAATATTTCAAAGAACCACAGAAGTTTAGGGGTTGGAAGGGACCTCAAAAACTCATCCAGTCCAACCCCCCCCCCAGAGCAGGATCACCTAGACCAGATCAC
>VWZE01014107.1:30743-52353 GCA_013396675.1 Eubucco bourcierii
TTGAAGCCTTCTCTTCTCCAGGTTGAAGAGCCCCAACTCTCTCAGTCTGTTCTCATAGCAGAGCTGCTCCAACCCTCTGATCATCTTTGTGGCCTCCTCTGGACCCCCTCCAACACTTCCATGTCCTTCCTGTGCTGAAGGCTCCAGAATTTACTGGTGGGTGTATCACCATTGACTGTTATTTTCCTGTGAGATCAACTCAGCTACAGAGACATTTGCAGCAACTGCAGTTAATGGGGAAAATATCAGTTTGTGATGCAAGAGTTATTCAAATAAGTCAAACATTCTTATTCAGAGTAAGACTTGAATATAAATGTACTACATTTGAGGTAGGATACAGTTACTGAGTTGTCTCAAACAGCTTCTTCCTTCTTTTTACTTAATATCAGAAGTTGACAATGTACATCTGAGTATTTTAGACATGTAATGACCATAATTATTCCACTTTATTTTAGGCATCTTCCTTAGCTGAAATGAGTAATTTTCTTGAAGATATGATTTTCCCATTCAGTTATAGAATTTGTTTACATACTTTAGTTCACATGTAGCCATCTGCACTGTAGAATGTCAAAAAAGCTGAGATTAATTCTCCAGTCCAGTTGTATTCAGTTTTTGCTATGCAACTTTAAAATAGTCAAGTTGTAAAAACTGATTATTGTCATAGAATCATAGAATGGTCCAGGTTGGAAGTGACCTCCAAAGGTCATCTAGTTCAGCCCACCCTGCAGTCATCAAGGACATCCTCAACTAGATCAGGTTACCCAGAGACTTGTAAAGCCTCACCTGGAAAATCTCCCTGGGCAACCTGTGCCAGTGTTCTGTCACCCTCATAGTAAAGAACTTGTTCCTAACATCCAATCTAAATCTACTCTGCTCCAGTTTGAAGTCATTACCCCTTGCCCTATCACCGCAGGCCTTTGTAAACTGTCTCCATACTTCTTGTAGGTCTCCTTCAGGTACTGGCAGGCTGCTATTAGGTCTTCCTGGAACCTCCTCTTCTCCAGGCTGAACAACCTCAACTCCCTCAACTTGTCTTTCTAGTAGAGGTGCTCCAACCCTCTGATAATTTTCATGGCCCTCCTCTGAACTTGTTCCATCAGTAAACTTCATGTAAACTCCAATCTGCTAGATAGGGGCAACTTTAGAAGTTGTTCTTCAACTGGAAGTTCATAATTTCAAAAATGTGTTGTGTTGACATCCAGGGGGACCAAACTCCTACTTTCTCTTCACAGGACAGGTTTAGTGAATATACCCTGTGATGGTTTGGGAGTTCCCCCCAGCACCCCCCGCTCCCGACTTTGTAAAATCACACAGACTAGACTCAGCCAGCTGGAAGTTAAGGACTGAAGCTCTGTTTACATCTTAGCACAATGTACAAGCAGATATTTACACAATATACAGGAATATTTACAGAAATATACAAGTTAAAGGTAATACAGAAACACAACTCCCCTCCCAGAAATAGAAGTCCCCAGGAGCGGCTCCCAACCACCCTTTCACCTTCTCCCAACCCCTATACCTTACCCCCAGGGTTTGGTTTATGTGCAAGGTGAGTTTGGAGGATTGGCCAGGGGGTTAGAAGGAAATGGGTTAGTTAGATTAGCAGAGAGGTCCAGACTAAAACAGCTAGAGAGTCTGAGACTCTCCATGAGAGTATCTTATCTATGTTTTGTGTTGTCTTATACATTTCAGCAAGCCTATGAGTGAAGCAGACATCACCATCGGTTTCTTTTCACAGCCTATAATACAATTTTCTCCATTAAAATATTCCAATTAGCCTCAAACCAGCACATACACTAAGAAGGATTTTTTTAAATTTTTTTTTTTCTGGACACATACATTCTGCTTCCAGGAATAATAAAACAGAAATTTAAAAGTGCACCTTCAACAAAGCTTCACTTTTATCCTACACAGTCAATAGGAATGCAACTCTTCTCCAGTTATGCAGACCCTTTATCACTATACCCACATGGCCTGTAGAAGATAATGCCTTCAGATTTCTAACAGCAGAATCATATTGGTGTTGGCAATTTCCACTGAAAATGAGATCTCCACTTATATACCATTACTGATTCAAGCAGTCCTGTGCTGGTTTGAGGCTAATTGGAATATTTTAATAGAGAAAATTACACTATAGGCTGTGAAAGGAAAACACAGTGGTGTCTATTTTACTCATAGGCTTGTTGAGATTGTTTGGGTAAAAGAAACCAAAAGGCATTTTGGTTTAGCATTTTGCAGTCTGTCTCTCTCTGGGGGAACAGTCTGGGGTGGTCTAGCAGCTTCTAGTTTGGGCTTCTCCTTGCTGATTAATCTTCACTAATCACTTTTCTTCTAATCCACCTGGCCAATCCTCCTAATTTACCTTGCACGTAAGGTAAACCTTGGGGGTAAGGTATAGGGGTGGGGAGAAGGTGGAAGGGTGGTTGGGAGCCCTCCTGGGGTCTCTGATTTCTGGGAGGGGAGTTGTATTTCTGTATTACCTTTAACTTGTATATTTCTGTAACTATTCCTGTCTATAGTGTATATCTCAGCTTGTACATTGTGCTGAGCTGTAAATAGAGTTTCAGTCCTTAACTTCCAGCTGGATGAGTTCTAGTCTGGGTCATTTTACAAAGTGTGTGTGGGGGGTGGGGAACTCCCAAACCATCACAAGTCCACAAAAAGAAGTTTAAAGGTGTGATATAGAGGTATATAGGGTTGGTGCAGTTCACCCCAGACAGGATACAATCAGTAAGGAGATGCTAAGGGAACTGGTATATGAAAATAAGTTATTTTATTAAGTAGCCCAGCACAGAGGAGCTACTGAATTGCTGGCCTACAATATCATGAATTGGAAGGTTACACTACAACATCTCCACCAACTCCAGCAAAGGTAATGTAAGCACCAAGGCAGCTTCTCCCACAGATTACGTCCTGAAAGAAACCATTTTCTAAATGCATGTTGCCGGCACTGAAGCTTTTACAAATTGCAGTATGTTCAGCTCAAATTGTTCCAATCAATGGAGCATTTTTCTTATGCACTGTCAAGCTTCTACAGTAATTACAGTCCACATTGCATTTCCAGTGCTTTTTGCACGCCTAGAAAATCAGACTCTTCCAATACCTTCTACTTGTGATTTCATAAGCGTTCATCACAGGTTTCTTTGCTATTGGCTGTCCCCAGGGACTTTAAGACTTGTGCTGTTCAATGCTCCTGCCCAGTGGCACAGCTCAGAGGCACTGCAGTTTATTGACATTTCTTTTTCCTCTCATGCAGCCTCGCTCTGCAACATTTGCTCTGTCAATTACATTCGTTTTGGTATTCATATTCAATTTTATCTCTGTGTGACTTTAATTGTATTTCACTAAATTAAAGAGGCATTATAAAGTTGTTACCCTTTGATTTTGTAGCTTTAATTTCTTTCTATTTTTTTCCCCTCTATAATCTTTGGAGCACACTGGATTATCAATTAGCATAATAAAACAGTCACTGTGGAATTTAGTAACAGTACTGGGTAGTCTGTGAAGTGAATCAGCCCGTTTAATGCTAGTAGCATGGTAATAGCATGTGCACTAAGTAATAAAGGAGTCAAAATTCTACTCTACACTTCTATAGTATCTCTACAGATGAATTAATGGATTGTTAGATTTTATATTTTTTAAAGGGGCTTGTTTCCAGTGATGGTGTACTCCTTTTGAACACTCTGAAGATCATCAGAGGGCTGGAGCAGCTCTCCTATGAGGACAGGCTGAGAGAGTTGGCACTCTTCAGCCTGGAGAAGAGAAGGCTTCAAGAAGACCTTATAGTAGCCTTCCAGTATCTGAAGGGGACCTAGAGGAAGGCAGGAGAAGGACTATTTACAAGGTCTTGCAATGACAGGACAAGGGGCAATGCGTTTAAACTGGTAGAGGGGAGATTTAGACTGGATGCTAGGAGGAAGTTCTTTCCAGTGAGGGTGGTGAGGCACTGGCACAGGTTTCCCAGGGAGGTTGTGGCTGCTCCCTCCCTGGAAGTGTTGAAGGCCAGGTTGGACAAGGCCTTGAGTGAGTTGTACTAGTGGGAGGTGTCCCTGCCTATGGCAGGGGGTTGGAACTAGATGATCCTTGAGGTCCCTTCCAACCTTACCATTCTATGATTCTGTAAGAAAATGTCAAGATTTTAATCCTTTAAATATTGTCTTAATTTTAGAATCTGCATTCACCAGTTTTGGTAAGCCAAATAAATTCAGCTGAGACTTCAGCACTGTCTTAGAGAGCTCCTTTCTGAACAATGATCTCTGCTCTCATTTTGGGCTTTAGAACTTGCATCATTCCAGTGGTCAAGACCTCTTAGACTGTTGTTTGTGATACTTGCCTTGAAGAAACTACTAATCTTTGTGCTTTTCTTGTAACTTCTGTGCTAATTCTCTCAAATGATCTGCTTTCTGTAGGCAGGCCAGTTCTACTGGTGCATATTTTGTATTCCCTAAGCACACAGCAGGAAAATTAGGTAGAAAAGTACCTAGTTCTCCTATCTAGGTCTGTCTGCTTAGATAGCAGTGAGGTCAGCTGTATTAAGTGACAGGATTCTAAGCTCCTACGCTTTTCTTAATTTTACATTTCTTAACCAAGAAGGTCTGTTTGTAGTGAATTTAGCTCTTAGCATTATACAAAAACCAGGAGGAAGAGAGAAGATAATGAAGCTTTAAGTCCCTCTGTAGGACTCCAAATCTTTATTGTGTTCAGTGATTTTTTAAAATTAGAGTTTGCCACATAAAATATATATGTTTCAAAATATCTTCTAGGTGCAACTGACTAAAGGAATAAATATTGATACCTGCTCATTCTAGCTTCTAAATAACAATAACAACAAAAAGGAGACTATAAAAACCTAACAATTTAATAAGTTAGAAAGATGATTTAGCAGCAGACTTAGTAGTGCCAGGTTAATAATTGGACTGGATGGTCTTAAAGGTCTGTCCCAGTCTAAATGGTTCTGTGATTCTATGAATTTCTGAAGCAGTCAAAGAAGAAGTGAGAGGGAAGGAGATAAGGCAAAGGAGAGGCATGGAAGGATATAAAGAAAAGAAGTGTGAGAGGGTTACCAAGGAAAAGACCAATCAGCCTACATATTCACCAAACCAGTGGTAGGTCTGTTGCTTTCCCTACAAAGAACAAAAGTTTGTTGTTACAAGAATACAACATTTTTTGAGTCACTGCAAAATATTTCTTATTGAATTGCACCACAGAAGCTTCCAAAAAGCTTTTGAATGAACACTCAACAAAAAAATCAATCTCTATTTGTTTGCTTGATTGTTACTTTTGGTTTTACTTTGTCTTGTTTTCTTAATTAGTCTTTATAATTTGATCAGATTTGTGAGAAACAGACTGCCTAACTGTCTCCTTTTCCTCTGCTCATTCATAGAATCAAAGAATCAGCCAGGTTGGAAGAGACCTCCAAGATCATCCAGCCCAACCCATCACCCACCCCTAGCCAATCAACTAGACCATGGCACTAAGTGTCTCTTCCAGCCTTTTCTTGAACACCTCCAGGGACCAACCCCCACCTAGCTACAACCTCCCTTTAGGTAGTTGTAGGCAGCAGTGAGGTCACCCCTGAGCCTCCTCTTCTCCAGGCTGCACACCACCAGCTCCCTCAGCCTCTCCTCACAGGGCTGTGCTCCAGACCCCTCACCAGCTTCACCGCCCTTCTCTGTACATGCTCAACATCTCTCTTGAACTGAGTGGCCCAGAATTGGACACAGAATTCAAGATGTGGCCTGACCAGTGCTGAGCATAGGGAAGAATAACCTCTGTTGTCACCTTTGTTTAAAAGAAAACTTTCTTGGAAGATAAAACTGATGAGCTAAGGTCCTCTGATGTTCCCTCTGATGTCAGTCCTGCTGAGCCATTTCCCTGGTGACTTTGAGTGAGTCACTGCTAAGGACTGGAGAAACAGTCTACTGACACCATAACGCCAGCTCAGAGTTGACACAGATGCACCTCCCTCCACTCGGTTCACCCTAGACAGAAAGCACAGGGCTGCTAGACAGAACAGAGTCTGTTTTATCTGTGTGAAGGTGAGGAGAGAGAAGATGTGAATGAGAGATACCTCTTTTGAAATATTTACATTAAAACATGCCAGTTGTTTCCCCTCTTCTGTTAACACCAAAGCTGATCTTAAACATACAGCATTCCAGACATCATGTGCTTTCTATTTGTATGCACTGCAGATGTGCACTAAAACTACTGCAAATAATTTAGGTAATTGGCAAACCACAGGGGCACTTACCCTGTTCACTGGCCTATTTTAGGTCAGCTCATCATCACCATTCTAATTGATGACAGGTCTCCAGTTTTTCACTTGCCAGGCTGTAAGACAAGGAATACTAATAAAGTATTCTGGCAGTGGGAATGTTGTTAACTGTTCCCAGCCTTTCTGGAAGCAATGAGATCTCCCCACCCCTACCCCTGCTGCTAAAGCACAAGTGATGTGGTGAGGAACCTTTTCAGTATAAGAACACTATCTGTCCTCCATCCACTCAGCCCCTCTATTTACCTAACTAATACTACCATGGCTTTTTTTTCAGCATTATGTTGTACCCTCAACATGTTGTTACTAAAACTAATGCCATCAATGTAACTGACATCCTCAGTGCAATAACTTTTCTCCCTTATGTAAAGGAAATTTCAGAACCTAAAATTGCTTCTATTTACTGTTTCCCACCAGCCTGTTCCCTGGATGCTCAGCAGTATGAATTATTAATTAGAGAATTAAATTATTGATTCTCCAATTATTAATTGGAGAACATATATATATGCTCCACTGTATTTTTTTTTTTTTTTTTCCTGCTCAGGCTCACCATAGAAGCCAGATTCTGTCCCAAATTATCTCACAATCTGACTGGAACACAGAAAACTGCTATTGAGTCCACTGTACAGTATGCAGAGGCAGAGAAGTCATAAGGTTGAAATAAGCAAAGGACTCTTACATCCATGAATTCCTGCATCTGCATTCAGGTTTCTGCTGCCCTGTAGTGAAAATGCAGTGGAGACATAGGAAGCACTAAACACCTCAAGGTCTTAAACATTAGATCTTAAATACCAAGATCTTACAACCCAAAACAGTTCACACTGGTGAACAGAGTCAGTGCTAGCCAATGTTGCCCAAGGAGGTTGTGGTTGCTCCCTCCCTGGAGGTGTTCAAGGCCAGGTTGGATGAGGCCTTGAGTGACCTGTTGTAGTGGGAGGTGTCCCTGCCTATGGTAGAGGGTTGGAACTAGATGATCCTTGAGGTCCCTTCCAACCTTACCATTCTATGAGTCTATGATTCTATGTACAATTGTATACAACACAAATGACTGTGTGTCACCTTTTTTGGCTTGGTTCATAGCTTTAGTTAGTCTCTAAGTCCTCTCCTAAGAGAAGGCAGTAGAAGTGGCTAGTGTCAGACTTTTTTGTAGCACTGGAGAGCTAGAAGGCTCTCACTTATGGTTGTTTTCTAGCCCTACCCTTCCTCATCCTGATAGGCATCACATTACACTTCATCTTCCATGCTAATGAGTGCTTCTGTCACTACTCAGTAGTAAGAATCAAAGGAAATGAGATGTTTTAAATACTGAAGTCCTTTCAAAATCTAACTTCAGTGGCTATTCCAAGATGAAATAATTAACCTGTATAAGCATCTTCCTTCAGTGGGTGTCCACCTTCTATTCAAACTATAGCCTCACCACCCATCTTGCACCATGGCGCATATCTTCAGTCAGTATAAGGTGTTCTGCTGGTGCAACAGGTTAATTCTGCTTTCTCCTTGATCCTTTCTTTTTCCTTTTTGCCAGTGAAAAGACTGGAATGACCATATGGTTAGATTAGAGAAACGGCTGCAGCTCAAATGATTAGGATAAAAGAGGTCTGATATGGCACAATCCACAGAAAATGCACTTCAGACACAGCACAGGAATACAAAGCTGGATAAATGTTTCTTCTAGAGGAGTATGGGTGCAAAGTCCCATGAATGAATGTCATCTTGTCTATGCAGCACACCATGTCATCACACCTTTTGCTGTGCTTAGAAGAAGAAATCCATGCTTTCCACGTGTTTCATCTTGAAATAGGGCAGTAATTTATACTAAGGTTTGAATGCAGAATTGCAAGACACAGGAGACCCAGCCTTGATCACAGTTCTGGAATCTTTTCATATGCTAAGAATACTTTCTTCATGGCTAGTCAAAGTAAAAATGTTTTCATTTCATGTTAGCTAAAACTTCAGCAAAAGACGGAAACCTTTTGTTGACCACTAAAATAATTCTGGGCGCTCTGGTCCGCTGAAGCATTTATTATGCCAGTGGTCTCAATTACATCCACGAAATTCATGCTCACATCAGAGCTCTTATGTGTAGAACTATGCTCCTGAAACTGAAGATATTCATCAAAGTCACTTTTACAGCCAATGGAGAAAAGTAGCTCATTCCATTCTGAAAGAAACCTTTTAAAGAGTATAGTTGAAAACACCTCTTAAAAGTTCCACTTCTTCCTGTTTGCTGTAGTAGCAATTAAAACAGTTACCTTGGCATTGTCCATCTGACAGTAGGTGAGATGAAACTCACATCCAGTGAAGGGCACCAAGGCTGGTGAGGGGCCTGGAGCACGGTACTGTGAGGAGAGGCTGAGAGAGCTGGGGGTGTTTGACCTGGAGAAAAGGAGGCTCAGGGGAGACCTCATTGCTGTCTACAACTGCCTGAAAGGAAGCTGTAGCCAGGTGGGGGTTGATCTCTTCTCCCAGGCCCTCAGTGACAGAACAAGAGAACACGGCCTCAAGCTGTGCCAGGGGAGATTTATGTTGGATGTTAGGAAAAAAAATCTTCACAGCAAGAGTGATTGACATTGGAATGGGCTGCTCAGGGAGGTGGTGGAGTCACCATCCCTGGAAGTGTTTAGAAAGAGACTGGATGTGGCACTTGGTGCCATGATTTATTTGATTAGATGATGTTAGGTAATAGGTTGGACTTGAAGATCTCAAAGGTCTTTTCCAACCTGGTTAATTCCGAGATTCTATTGTTAGGAATATTCAAATTTAATATGTGGAAAGAGGAAAATATCCAAACTTTATTAACACAAATTCCTGCACCAAACAAACAAACACCCCAGAATAGTTTGACTACCCAGCTGGGAATTATTTACACAACAGGTACAGCAGGAATTTTTGGAAAGAGATTTAGGGAAAGGATAAAGAAATACAAATAAATATCCATACCCTACACACAACTCAGCTTGGAGGGTGAGGAGCAGCAATTGCCACTGCCAGTTACGAGATGGATTCCCCTTGCCCTCCAACAGGGTTGTTGGTGGGAAAACCACAGTCTCCAATTGAGACCAACACTTCCAGCACACGAAGGACATGGAAGTGTTGGAGCGGGTCCAGAGGAGGGCACGAAGATGCTCAGAAGGCTGCAGCAGCTCTACTATGAGAACAGACTGAGAGAGTTGGGGTTCTGCAGCCTGGAGAAGAGAAGGCTTCCAGGAGACCTTAGAGTAGCCTTCCAGTATCTGAAGGGGGCCTACAGGAGGGTTGGGGAGGGACTATTTACAAGGTCTTGCAATGGGTTTAAACTNGTATTAGGTGGTAGTAGGGGCTGAGTGATTCACTTGTGAAATTGCTGTCATTCCACCATAGAAGTTCAAGCATAAACTAAGTATAAATTAAGACCATTATTCTGCTTGCAGAATAATGACATAAATGCCACATTTTATAATGCAAGAATTGGGTTCCTGAGCATAAGCATACTTCTAAATGTGACTTAGAAAAATAATAAAACAATCCTTCTGTTTCTACTTCCATGCTTGATGTTCTACAGTACTGAATTCTGTCCCGTTTCAGTGCTGTAGCCTGAAGACCACCCATGTGATAAAGAAATCCTCTGAATCAGTCAGCTCTGAGCCTGTCAGCAGTAATTGGTGCAGGAAAAGGAAAGGAGTAAGTGTTCGTTGTGCTTAGCACTTCTCTAAATCAGACCTGAAAGGAGAAAAGTGTTAGTGAAAGGGGAGAGTATAGAAGGGAATGTTATTTTATTCATTAAAAATAAATGTCTGGAGTTTAAACATGTCGACAGGCTAAAACTCTGTTCTGTGAGGCAGCAAAGTGCCCTTGAATCCCTTTGAAGTTAGCGGTAGGTAGTGTAACTCAGCACTCCACAGAACTGAACTCAAGCATCCTCCTGAAGGAAAGTCACAAAGAAGAAGGCTGCCTATGGGTTTTGAGTTTACTTCCATCCCACTCTTTCTGTCTCCTAAACCTAGGTCTGGCTAGATGTCTGTGTTGAGTTCATCTGAATGTATTATGTTGCAGTAGAAGACTTAGTGTGCACCTTAGCATAGCATTTTTCAGTTCAAAGGGAAGAAAGGAAACGGATTGCTTCTCAGAGATGCCATTGTTCACAGGATCACAGGATGTCAGGGGTTGGAAGGGACCCAAAGACATCATTGAGTCCAATCCCCTTGCCAGAGCTGGACCATAATCTAGCTCAGGTCACAGAGGAATGCATCCAGACAGGCTTTGAAAGTGTCCAGAGAAGGAGACTCCACAACCTCTCTGGGAAGCCTGTGCCAGTGCTTTAGAACCCTTACAGTAAAGAGGTTCCCCCTTGTGTTGAGGTGGAACCTCCTGTGCTGCAGCTTCCATCCATTGCTCCTTGTCCTATCACAGGGAGCAAGTGAGCAGAGCCTGTCCCCCCTCTTCTGACCCCCAACCCTCAGATATCTATAAACACTTACTAAGTTCCCTCTCAGTCTCCTCTTCTCCAGGCTAAAAAGCTCCAGGTCTCTCAGCCTCCCACCAGACAGTGCTCCAGTCCTCTAATCATCCTCGTAGCCCTCTGCTGGACCTTCTCCAGCAGATCCCTGTCCCTCTTAAACTGAGGAGCCCAAAAATGAATGCAGTACTTAAGATGGGGTCTCACCAGGGCAGAGTAGAGAGGGAGGAGAACCTCCCTCAATCTGCTGGACATTCTCTTCCTAATACACCTTAGGATCCCATTGGTCTTCTTGTCTACAAGGGCACATTGCTGTCCCATGCAGAACCTGTTATCCACCAGCACTCCCAGATCCCTCCCCACAGGGCTGCTCTCCAGTAGATCACCTCACAGTCTGTACTGCTGCAGTTTAGTATTCTTCCCCAGGTGCAGGACTCTGCACTTGTTGAACCTAAGTTGGTTCTTCCATGCCCAGTTCTCCAGTTTGTCCAAGTCTCACTGGATGGCCACAAAGCCTTCAGCTGTATCAGTCAAGGCTGCCAGTTTGGTGTCATCAGGAAACTTGCTGAGCTGACTCTGTCCTCTCATTAATGTCATTGATGAAGATGTTGAACAGGACCAGACCCAGCACTGACCCCTGGGGGACTCCACTAGTTACAGCTTTCCAGCTGGACTTGGCACCATTGATCACCACTCTTTGAACTCCATCTTGCAAGCAGTTCCTAATCCACCTCACTGTCTGCTCTTCCATCTCGCACTTCCTGAGCTTGCTCACTAGGATGTCATGGGAGACAATGTCAAAGTCCTTGCTAAGGTCAAGTTAGACTACATCCACTGGTGTCCCTGAGTCTACCCATTCAGTTATGTCCTCACAGAATGCTATCAGGTTAGTCAAGCATGATTTCCCCTTGGTAAATCCATGCTGACTGCTCCTGATAAACTTCTCTTCCAAGTGCCTTGAGATGAGCTCCAGAAGCCCTCCTCAAGTGTAAGGTCCTGCACCTGGGTAGGCACAATCCCAAGCACAAATACAGGCTGGGAGAGGAATGGTTGGAGAGCAGCCCTGAGGAAAAGGACCTGGGGGTCTGGGGTGATGAAAAGCTCAACATGAGCCTACAGAGTGCATGCAGCCCAGACAGCAACTGTGTTCTGGGCTACAGCAAAAGCAGTGTGGGCAGCAGGGCAAGGGAGGGGATTCTGCCGCTTTGCTCTCCTCAGACCCCACCTGGAGTACTGTGTGCAGTTCTGGAGCTCCCAGCACAGGACATGGAACTGTTGGAGTGGGTCCAGAGGAGGGTAATGAAGATGCTCAGAGGGCTGCAGCAGCTCTGGAATGAGGACAGGCTGAGAGAGTTGGAGGTCTGCAGCCTGGAGAAGAGAAGGCTTCCAGGAGACCTTAGAGTAGCCTTCCAGTATCTGAAAGGGGCCTACAGGAAGGTTGAGGAGGGATTATTTACAAGGTCTTGTAATGACAGGACAAGGGGCAATGGGTTTAAACTGGCAGAGGGGAGATTGAAAATGGATGTTAGGAGGAAGTTGTTTGCAGTGAGGGTGGTGAGGCACTGGCACAGGTTGCCCAGGGAGGTTGTGTCTGCTCCCTCCCTGGAGGTGTTGAAGGCCAGGTTGGATGAGGCCTTGAGTGACCTGTACTAGTGGGAGGTGTGCCTGTCTATGACAAGGGGTTGGAACTAGATGATCCTTGAGGTCCCTTCCAACCTTACCATTCTATGATTCTATGATTCCATCATTTTTCCAGGGATGGAGGTGAGGCTGACTGGTTGATAGTTCCCTGGAAGCTCTTTCTTTCCCTTTTTGAAGGCTCGAGTGTCATTGGCTCTCCTCCAGTCCCCAGGCACCTCTCCTGTCTACCATGATTTGGCAAAAATGATGGAAAGTGGTAGAGCAATAACATCAGCCAGTTCTCTCAGCACCCTTGGGTGCATCTCATCAGGCCCCATGGACTTGTGAATGCTCAGTTTGTGTAACTGATCCCTAATTGTTATTCTATTGGAGAGTGAGGCAGTGCTTGTGGGATCTGGGCTGTTTCCTATGTACTTCAATCTTGCCACATAATCCTGAATTTGGTAGGTAACTCTTGGAAATAAAAGGAACTAGTGTAAGTAAGGGGAAGGTTGAATGAGATTCCGAAAGGATTAATGACTTAATTATTTCTCTAAATATGAAAGATTGGCATGGATACCTCCCAAATGATAATTTACAGCAGATCTCACACACCATCCTAATGAACTCAAGACACAGTACTCCTGGTGAGATCTCACCAGACCAGAGTAGAGTGGCAGAATCACCTCTCTCAACCTGCTGACAAATATGTGCATGTGTGGACAATAACCAGGCCACATACAGATCTCACCAGACCAGAGTGTCAGCATTGCCTCTCTCAACCTGTTGACAAATACATGTAAGTGTGGACAACAATCTGACCACATACAGTTGGTCACACAAGTTGTAACATTGTATACTTGGTGAAGGTTTAATTTTTGCTCTTTTTGTTTTGGTTTGGTTTGTTTTTTTAACAATATCATTAGTGTCTGGGTACCTTCGATTTCGATATTGATGAATACTGGGAGAAACAATTTGGGGTTTGTGCTGGTTCGAGGCTAATTGGAATATTTTAATGAAAAAAATTAGGTTATATGCTGGGAAAAGCAAAACAATGGTGGTGTCTGCTTCACTCATAGGCTTGCTGGGATGTATAAAAACAAAGACACAAGCATAGATAATACAAAGAGTCTCTGGGAGTTGGTGTGTCTTGTGGGCTTCTGCTGTGTAACCCAACTAATCACTCTGCTTCTAAACCCCCTTGCTGATCCTCCAAACTCACCTTGCACATAAACCAGACCTTGGGGTAAGGTAGAGGAGTGGAAAGAAAGTGGAAGGGTGTTTAGGAGCCTCTCCTGGGGACTCTGATTTCTGTATTACCTTTAACTTGTATATTTCTGTAAATATTCATGTACAATGTGTATATCTCTGTTTGTACGTTGTGCTAAGCTGTAAATAGAGCTTCATTCCTTAACTTCCAACCAGCTGGATCTAGTCTGGGTTATTTTCATAGTGTGTGGGGGGGTGGGTAACACCCAAACCATCACAGATTTTGCATGCAAGCTCATTGCAAGGATCTAGCAGGGTGGATAAATGTACTTGAAGGGTTGCCATGTTGCACGTGGAAATGATTGCCTAGTGCTAATGTGAGGCTTGTGTGCATTTCATACATAACCTCTTATCAAACAGTCAGAAATCCCATAGTCTCTCTCATATAAAAAACTCAAGTTTCCTTTCAATGGCCCTGATTTCTTCAATTCCCACTCAAATCAAAAGAAATAGAAAGCACTCATATTACAGAGAGCCTTTTGATGGTGACACTGGAGAGAATAGGATTTTTCTTTTTTTTTTCAGAGTGATTTCAGAGGTTGAATATGTGCATTTCCACAACTCACTAATGTATTTACTCCAAAAGTGACCGCTCTTCACAGATTGATTTCCCTTCTGAATCACATAATGTGGAGTTAAAAAGAGAAAAAGTCCCACAAAAAAAAAAAAAATCTGTTTGTGAAAGTCTAGACTGACTGGTATTGAAATCAGTAGCAAAATTTTACTGAGTTAAGTAAAAATAGATCAAAATGTTGCAGAGAATTTCTTATGGTAAAACAGGTAACCCTACCTACCCATCCCCTCTCACTTTTTCTGTGTTTTTCTATTAACTGTGTGGTCAAGTTGTGGAGTAAATGAACCTGGTGCAAGTTGAAGAAGACTTGGCTGGAGCCAGCTGGTTTACCGCATTTATATTTACCTACTTTGCCCTGGCGAGACTACACTTGGAATACTGTGTCCAGTTCTGAGCTCCCCAGTTCAAGAGGGACAGAGAGAGGCCAACAGAGGGCTACAAGGATGATGAAAGGAATGGAGCACTGCCTTATGAGGAAAGGTTGAGAGGGTTGGGGTTGGTTAGTTAGGAGAGGAGAAGGCTGAGAGGGATCTAATAAATGTTTATAAATATCTGAGGGCTGGAAGCCAGAAAGGAAGGGACAGGCTCTGCTCACTTGTACCCTGTGATAGGACAAGGAGCAATGGATGTAAACTACAGCACAGGAGGTTCCACCTCAACATGAGGAAGAATTTCTTTACTGTAAGGGTTACAGAGCACTGGAACAGGCTTCCCAGGAAGGTTGTGGAGTCTTCTTCTCTGGATACTTTCCAGCCCTGTCTGGATGTGTTCCTGTGTGACCTTCGCTAGATTCTACGGTCCTGCTCTGGCAGGGGAGTTGGATTCAAAGATCAACACTACAGGCTTGGGGCAGTGTGACTTGAGAGCTGCCTGGCAGAAAGGTATCTGGGGGTTGTAATAGACAGGCAGTTGAACAGGAGCCAGCAGGGTGCACAGGTGGTCAACAAGGCCAATGGCATCGTGGCTTGTACTAAAAATGTTGTGGCCAGCAGGAATAGGGAGGGGATTGTCCCCTTGGACTTGTCTCTGGTGAGGTTACACTTCAAATATTGTATTCAGTTTTGGGTGCTGCAATACAAGAGAGATGTGGAGGTGCTGGAACAGGTCTAGAGAAGGGCAAGGAAGCTGGGGAAGGGCGTGGAGAATAAACCTTATGAGGAGCAACTGAGGGAGCTGGGAACGGTTAGTGTGAAGCAGAGGAGGCTGAGGGCAGACCTCATGGCTGTCTGCAGCTACCTGAAGGGAAGTTGTGGAAAGGCTGCTGCTGGTCTCTTCTCACGTGTAATTGGATCCAGAACAAGGGAGGATGGCCTCAAGCTGAGACTGAGTAGGTTTAGATTGGACATTAGGAAAAAGTTTTTCATGGAGAGAGTGGTCAGGGACTGGAATGAGCTGCCCAGGGAGGTGGTGGAGTCACCAACCCTGGATGTGTGCCTCTTAATGAAATGGTTATATGTAGATATTGCACTAAGTGGTAACTATCATGTAAGTTAGTAACCAGCAGTACAAAACAGGAAGAAAATCCTATTTTGGAATGGAAAATGGAAAAATCACAGAATCACGGAATCTTAGAGGGACCTCCAGAGATCATCCAATCCAACCTCCCTGCCAAGGCAGGATCACTCAGGATAGTTCACACAGGAATGCATCCAGGTGGGTTTGGAAAGCCTCTGGAGAAGGAGACTCCACAACCTCTCTGGGCAGTGCTCTGTCACCCTCACTGTAAAGAAGTTTCTCCTCGTGTTGAAGAGAGGTGAGAACTCTGGTCCAGTTTGTATCCATTGATCCTTTTCTTATTGCTGCTGACCACTGAAAAGAGCTTGGCCCCCTCCACTTGACACCCACTCCTCAGATATCTATAGATTGATCAGATCCTGTCTCAGTCTTCTCTTCTCCAGACTAAACAGCCTCAGGGCTCTCAGTCTCTCTTTGTAGGGGAGATGCTCAAGTCCTCCACTCACCCTCTTGACTCTCTGCTGGACTCTTTCCAGCAGGCCCCTGTCTCTCTTGAACTGCTGAGCCCAAAAATTGGACACAGTATTCCAGGTGAGGTCTCAGCAGGGTAGAGAGGGAGAAGAACCTCCCTAGACCTGCTGGACACTCTTTTCTTGATGCAAAATATGGCAATGGAGGTAGAAAATTAATCTAATTTATGTCTACTGACAAAATGGAGGGGAAATGGAAGTGGAGCATATATTTGTGTGTACTGCTGAGGTGAATACAACTATTTTGGTGTTCTGCTTGTGACCACTTAATCTCAAATATTCTTACAAGCTCAAAGCATTGGTAAATTATCACCTCATTAATTAACTTCCAAAGGAACAAATAAAAGAGTTATGGAACAAATCATTATTGATAGGTAGATGCTCTTTTACCCTGGATGAAAAGTATGATGAAACTTCAATGTCACATCTGCCCATGATCTGCCATGTTGCTCTCAAATGTTTAGATTTTTGTTCAGTCAAGGACTGCTGCTATTAAAATCAAGCAAAATATAACTTGGCCTTTATGTTGGATTATTTCTATTTGTTTAGTTAGTTAGGGAATTTTGTATCAGGGATAGCTCATCTCTTCAGAGTATGATTGTTAAAGATCCAGTCTCTTTCTGGCACCTGCCCAGTTCTCTGTCACACAGCAGGTGAGCTCTAGAATATAAAGGCAGAGATGGTGCATGGGCTTGTGCTATATCCTGCCCGTCACACAAGACAAGCCACCAGTCTGCTGTAGCTGTGATTGTTAAGCATTCCTGAAGGTCAGATGTGGTTGTTAGGGATTAAAACATTTTACTTGTAGAATATTAGAATAAATTGAGTGATTTATTAAAAGCACATTGAATTGAAGCTTGTTTTGCTTTGTGTAACGTGAGTGAGTTTGCTTAACATATGTTAAGGAACAGAATCATGGAATCATAGAATCATAGAATGGTAAGGTTGGAAGGGACCTCAAGGATCATCTAGTTCCAACCCCCTGCCATAGGCAGGGACACCTCCAACTAGTACAGGTTACTCAAGGCCTCATCCAATCTGACCTTGAACACCTCCAGGGAGGGAGCATCCACGACCTCCCTGGGCAACCTGTTCCAGTGCCTCACCACCCTCACTGCAAAGAACTTCCTCCTAACATCCAGTCCAAATCTCCCCTCTACCAGTTTAAACCTATTGCCCCTTGTCCTGTCGTTGCAGGATCTTGTAAATAATCCCTCCCCAGCCTTCCTGTAGGCCCCCTTCAGATACTGGAAGGTTACTATCAGGTCCCCTCGAAGCCTCCTCTTCTCCAGGCTGCAGAGCCCCAACTCTCTCAGCCTGTCCTCATAGCAGAGCTGCTCCAGCCCTCTGATCATCTTTGCGGTCCTCCTCTGGACCCGCTCCAGCACTTCCATGTCCTTCCTGTGCTGAGGGCTCCAGAACTGCACACAGTACTCCAGGTGGGGTCTGATAAGAGCAGAGTAAAGGGTCAGAATCCCCTCCCTTGCCCTACTGGCCACACTGCTCTTGATGCAGCCCAGCACTCGGTTGCTGTCTGGGCTGCATGTGCACACTGCAGGTTCATGTTGAGCTTTTCATCAACCCAGACTCCAAGGTCCTTTTCCTCAGGGCTGCTCCCCAGCCATTCACCAGTCATTTAGCTCAAAAAAGGAAGTTTGAAATAGAATCACTCTGTGATTTTTATATACTATTTGTTTAGCATAACTTACTTAGCATGAGTAGTTTAGATTACCTGAAGCCACAGGCCACAAGCAGTGAAACTATGGTGAGTTTATATTTAGTGACATGAAGGGAAGCCCTGACATCCTGTGAATCCTGTGCATCCTGTGAATTATGAAGGTTCATCAGTAAAACCTGCATCCTTGTGCTTGAGATTAGAAAAGGAATGGACCACCTGGAGACAAAGGATCCAATGAGGAGGTAGAACCCAGAACAAAATCTTGCTATTAAACATGAGGTGAAGGAAATTTAGATTATAAGTCTATTACATTCTCTGGCAATTGTGGGAATGTAAGAAGGAGAAATGTAAGAAAGAATAATAATGAGTTATGTAGAGAGTGAACAGCCTTGATTTCCAGAAGCTACAGGATGTCTCCCCCATGGGAGAGAAGTAGAGGCTAAGATAACAGACCAGGTAGGGTCAGGTAGCCCAGGAAAATAAGTCATGAAAGGGAAGAGTGTGTTAAAAAACCAAGGTTGTACATAATTTGTATTATAGAATCACAGAATCATGGAATGGTAAGGTTGGAAGGGACCTCAAGGATCATCTAGTTCCAACCCCCTGCCATAGGCAGGGACACCTCCCACTAGCACAGGTTACTCAAGGCCTCATCCAACCTGGCCTTGAACACCTCCAGGGAGGGAGCAGACACAACCTCCCTGGGCAACCTGTGCCAGTGTCTCACCACCCTCACTGCAAACAACTTCCTCCTAACATCCATTTTCAATCTCCCCTCTGCCAGTTTAAACCCATTGCCCCTTGTCCTGTCACTACAAGACCTTGTCAATAGTCCCTCCCCAGCCTTCCTGTAGGCCCTCTTCAGATTACTGGAAGGCTACTCTAAGGTCTCCTGGAAGCAGAGCTTCTCCAGGCTGCAGACCCCGAGCTCTTGTAGCCTGTCCTCACAGCAGAACTGCTGCAGCCCTCTGAGCATCTTTGTACCCTCCTGTGGAACCGCTCCAACAGTTCTGTTAATGCCCTACCTGTACTATGTTATAAAAAGTTGTTCTGGCTGTAATAAAGTGGGATTCTGCTTTGCCCCAATGGAGTCCAGCCACGTTTCTCTACAGGCAATTGCTCACAAATTTCTGTGTCCAAGGTCCCTGTCTGGAGACAAGCAGTTTGAGTTGTTTTCCAAGTTTTTTTTGAGAGAGACCATTTGGCAATCTTGTTTCTTTTAATACTACAAAGATTTGAATGCATTTGAATGTAATATTTACCATCAATATTCTGTTTTGCTCTCAATATATTGCCTGCCATATCAAGTATATCGTACTGTGTACCACGCAGAGAGAATATTTTGTGCTTTAGGTGAATATAGACTTAGTTGTCAGAAATACAATAAAACTACAGGCAACCACACCATGGAGAACAGTAGATTTCTTAATTTAAAGGGTGGGGATACAGTCAAATAACTCTTTCATACTGTCAGACATCCATAGCCAGGGATTGTGCATCTAATGGATAATGAGCTCCTAAGAGTTTGCTCATGCAATCAGAGCTCTATATTTAGGTTTAATTATCTTAGCCTTTGAATTGAAATATAAACATGTCCAGTGGAATATGGCACACTGATGTTTTGATTAGTGGATCCCTTTTAGACAGCCAGCCGATTCCTGGGCTGCATCAAGAGGAGCATGGCCAACAGGGCAAGGTAGGGGATTCTGCCCCTTTACTCTGCTCTCCTCAGACCCCATCTGGAATCCTGTGTGCAGTTCTGGAGCCCTCAGCACAGGAAGGATATGGAAGTGTTGGAGCGGGTCCAGAGGAGGGCAATGAAGATGATCAGAGGGCTGCAGCAACTCTACTAGGAGGACAGGTTGAGAGAGTTGGGGCTCTGCAGCCTGCAGAAGAGAAGGCTTCAAGGAGACCTTGGAGTGGCCTTCCAGTATCTGAAGGGGGTCTACAGGAAGGCTGGGGAGGGACAAGGTCTTGCAATGACAGGACAAGGGGCAATGGGTTTAAACTGGTAGAGGGAAGTTTTAGACTGGATGTCAGGAGGAAGTTCTTTCCAGTGAGGGTGGTGACACACTGGAACAGGTTGCCCAGGGAAGTTGTGATTGCTCCCTTGCTGGAGGTGTTCAAGGCAGGTTGGACGAGGCCTTGAGTGACCTGCGCTAGTGGGAGGTGTCCCCCTGTGGCAGGGGGTTGAAACTGGATAATCTTTGAGGTCCCTTCCAACCTTACCGTTCTATGATTCTATGATTGTGTCCAGGACGAATTGCTTCTCTGATTCTCTCCTCATTTGTTCCATTCCAGAAGAATCATTTTTTGAAAGTTTACACAGCCATTTTACAGCAAACTATGCACTTGACTGTGGAGAATTGCAAGTTTGCAAAATGTCTCAGTAAAAATAAATTAATCTTAGGGAAGCATTATGCAATTATTTCTAAATCAGTACAAGATATATCTTTCCCATGTAAATTGGCTGTTTGTTGGCCAAAAGAAATACTCTAATTGCTCTGGCCAGCAGATGGAGAAACAAAAAAGAGAACCTCATTCTAGATATCTTGCCTTGTTCTGAAGGGCTTTGTTGGCTCATTTGTTTACTCAGATAAACTATTTGAACCATACAAATTCTGTTCTCTCTGAAGTTAACATCGGGAAAAGAAATACTGTAGGAATAATCTTGCATCTCATAATAGAAGACACAACAAGATGTCAGGAGTAAAGAAAGGCACTTAGGGAAACAGACTAAGATGAAATTCACTTTTCTCCAGGCAACCATTGAAGATTATTATTAGGCAGCTCTTTCTGCCAACAAGGATGAAAGGGCCAGACAAATGATTATTACCACACAACACAAAAACGTGATGTGTTTTGCTTTTAAATTGTCACAGTTCAAATAACAATAAATAATGATTTGGCAGAATCTTTTTAGCATAATCTTGCCAGCTACGCATGCTAGGTTCAGCTGTCTCCTTCAAGGGAGGGAGAAGTATGGAGCCTTTCGAGTACACAGATGCTCACAGAATCCTTGTAGATCTCCATTATGCACTTAGGGGAACCCTGTTGCTACTGACTAAAATGACTCAGGAATTAGTAGACACCATAAGTATTGTGTTTTGTAAATTAAGCAGAGTGGGAACAGTTGGGTATTCAGTATCTACTCATTAGACCTAGAGATTCACTGGTTTGTGTTGCACTCATTAACGTAGGTATTGCTTCCACAACCTATGTGTGTATCAATCTAATCTATATCTACCATCTATCATCCATTATCTATCATCTATCATCTATATATCATCTATATCTACACCTATCTCTATATCTGTCATCTATATCATCTGTATCATCTATATCTGTATCTATATCTATATCTATACTTATATCTATATCTATACTTATATCTATATCTATAATCTATATCTTTATCTATATCTATATCATCTATTTATATCTATGTAATGGTTTGGGAGTTACCTGCCCCCTGACTCTATGAAAATCACCCAGACTTGACTCAGCCAGCTGGAAGTTAAGGAATGAAGCTCTGTTTACAGCTTAGCACAATATACAAGCAGATATATACACAATAGACAGGAATATTTATAGAAATATAAAAGTTAATAGTCATACAGAAACAGAATTCCACTCCCAGAAATCAGAGTCCCCAGGAGGGGCTCCCAACCACTCTTTCACCTTCTTCCCACTCTTCTACCTTATCCCANAATTAAAATATTCCAATTTGCCTCAAACCAGCACTATCTATATCTATATCTATATCTATATCTATATC
>VWZE01014109.1:10177-23833 GCA_013396675.1 Eubucco bourcierii
CCTCCCACTAGTACAGGTTACTCAAGGCCTCATCCAATCTGGCCTTGAACACATCCAGGGAGGGAGCATCCACAACCTCCCTGGGCAACCTGTTCCAGTGCCTCACCACCCTTACTGTAAAGAACTTCCTCCTAACATCCAGTCTAAATCTCCCCTCTGCCAGTTCAAACCCATTACCCCTTGTCCTGTCATTGCAAGACCTTGTCAATAGTCCCTCCCCAGCCTTCCTGTATCCCCCTTCAGATACTGCAAGGCTACTCTAAGGTCTCCTGGAAGCCTTCTCTTCTCCAGGTTGCAGAGCCCCAACTCTCTCAGCCTGTCCTCACAGCAGAGCTGCTGCAGCCCTCTGAGCATCTTCGTGGCCTTCCTCTGGACCCACTCCAACACTTCCATGTCCTATCAAGTCCAACCTATCAAGTGTAACCTATCACTTAACCCTTCTCATTAACTAAGCCATGGCACTAATTGCCTCCTGCAGCCTCCTCTTAAACACCTGCAGGGATGGTGACTCCACCACCTCCCCGGGCAGCCCGTTCCAAAGGGCAATGAACGCAAGAGAAGTACTTTGATTTTTGATCTTGAATTCCTTTCTGGGGAATACAAAAAAAGTGAGAAGAAAGGGCACAGAAAGCCCTTTCCCTGCTCTATTTGCACAGTTTGCCCTTGGAAGTGGTTGCATGAGAGAATCAGCATCTTGGCTGTCATCAGAAGCAGATTTCAGTTTGGATTGCTGTTGGGAACTTCCCCATGCAGAACTGTAATTGTTATTACAGACCTCTGTCGGCATCTGTAAGGCAATAAATGAGTCTGGTGTTCTGATAGATTAAATACTCCCAAGCCTTATGGCTGTATACAACAAAGATATGTTTGCATATCAACTGCCATTTATCTTTTTTTCTTTATTTTCACCTTGTTTGTTGTTTTTTTTTTTTAATCCCCCCTGAGTTTCATTTTTTTATGCAACTAAGATAGGATGGCTCTGGTGTGTATGCAGTGGAATTGCCAATTAATACAGAAGAAAATTATGTTCATTACAAACAAGCATTTACTGAAATGCATCAAATGCTGCTTTTGGGGGGGATAATGTTCCAAAATAATTATTCCATCTGCTGGCCAATCCTCTGTTGAGCGAGTTAAAAGGTAGGGGAAGGAAAATAAGGCCAATGAAATTAGTTTAGCTCTAGTGAAACCCTAGTAAAAAATGTTGCAATTATTGACTGAGCCTTTGGTCAAAATGAGGTGGAAGTATTAGAGATCAGCAGAGCAAGGTCATTACTTTCAGTGTGATGTTTTTACTGATCTTTTAATGTGGGGTTGTTTTTTTTTTCCCTTCTTCTGCTATTCAAAGCTGCTTCTCTCCTAATTGAAACCTTCTTCAGATAATTTACTGAATGGTGGTGAAATGCCTAAATAAATGGGCTTCTCACTTCTGAAATGAATCTACTTTCTATTGTAGTTATTCACTGTTGACAGTTTTTGTTGTTCTCTTTGCCTCCATTATCATAGAATCATAGAATGGTAAGGTTGGAAGGGACCTCAAGGATCATCCAGTTCCAGTTCCTGCCATAGGCAGGGACACCTCCCACTAGTACAGGTTACTCAAGACCTCGTCCAACCTGGCCTTGAACTGCTTCAGGGAGGGAGCAGCCACAACCTCCCTGGGCAACCTGTGCCAGTGCCTCACCACCCTCACTGCAAACAATTTCCTCCTAACATCCAGTCTAAATCTCCCCTCTACCAGTTCAAACCCATTGTCCCTTGTCCTGTCATTGCAAGACCTTGTCAATAATCCCTCCCCAGCCTTCCTGTAGGCCTCCTTCAGATACTGGAAGGCTACTCTAAGGTCTCCTGGAAGCCTTCTCTTCTCCAGGCTGCAGAACCCCAACTCTCTCAGTCTATCCTCAGAGCAGAGCTGCTGCAGCCTTCTAAGCATCTTTGTGGCCTCCTCTGGACCCGCTCCAATAATCTGAGTGTATTCTGAATCTCTACCCTTTTAGTGCTTGAACTCTTAAGGATAATTCACTGTGGACTCGTAATCAGTTCTGGTAATTCATTGCCAGTTGTCAGTAATCATAGAATGGTTTAGATTGGAAGGGACTTCTGAGATCAGAGGGCTGGAGCAACTCTCCTATGGATACAGACTAAGAGAGTTGGGGCTGTTCAGTCTGGAGAAGGGAAGGCTCTGAGGTGACCTTATTTTGGCCTTCCAGTATCTGAAGTGGGCTACAGAAAAGCTGGGAGGGACTTTTTAGTTTGTCAGTTAGTGATAGGACTGTGGACACTTGAGCAAAACTAGAAGTGGGTAGATTCAGATTGGATGTTAGGAGGAAGTTGTTCACCATGAGGATGGTGAGACACTGGAACAGATTGCTCAGAGAGGTGGTAGAAGTCTCATCCCTGCA
This sequence comes from Eubucco bourcierii, assembly GCA_013396675.1. Taxonomy (NCBI): domain Eukaryota; kingdom Metazoa; phylum Chordata; class Aves; order Piciformes; family Ramphastidae; genus Eubucco; species Eubucco bourcierii. The sequence continues at coordinate 12,580 of VWZE01014109.1, forward strand.
GGTCTTTAAAGCTCTGGGCAACGTGATCTAGTGTGAGGTGTCCCTACACATGGCACAGGGGATTGAAACTGGATGATCCTTGAGGTCACTTCCAACCTAACAATTCTGTGATTCTGTGACCATCTGCTCCAACCTCCCCTCTATGGGCAGGGACCCCTCACAACGTATCATCCAACCTGGCCTTGATAAAACACAGACTGGATTCAGGTGTGCATTTCCCATTGTTTTGCAGTTGGTTCTTGCCCAAAGTGNGGGGCTGTTCAGTCTGGAGAAGGGAAGGCTCTGAGGTGACCTTATTTTGGCCTTCCAGTATCTGAAGTGGGCTACAGAAAAGCTGGGAGGGACTTTTTAGTTTGTCAGTTAGTGATAGGACTGTGGACACTTGAGCAAAACTAGAAGTGGGTAGATTCAGATTGGATGTTAGGAGGAAGTTGTTCACCATGAGGATGGTGAGACACTGGAACAGATTGCTCAGAGAGGTGGTAGAAGTCTCATCCCTGCAGGTCTTTAAAGCTCTGGGCAACGTGATCTAGTGTGAGGTGTCCCTACACATGGCACAGGGGATTGAAACTGGATGATCCTTGAGGTCACTTCCAACCTAACAATTCTGTGATTCTGTGACCATCTGCTCCAACCTCCCCTCTATGGGCAGGGACCCCTCACAACGTATCATCCAACCTGGCCTTGATAAAACACAGACTGGATTCAGGTGTGCATTTCCCATTGTTTTGCAGTTGGTTCTTGCCCAAAGTGCTACCTGAGGTATCATCTAAACCTGCCAAATCTACTGGGGTCTGAAATACCTCTTCAGTGTGAGACTTTTTGTGATGCCAAAACCAGTGCCCAGTGCTTTGACATCTTTCTGCTAGCATGCTTTAGCCATATGCTTTAAACATATGTTAACATTAATTTATGTTTCGTGCCAGAGGAAAGAAATCTGTAGAACCTAAAGAGCTGGAAGGAAGAAATGAAGATTGCACATTTCATCTAAAGTAATTGACAAAGCACAGCAATGTGAGGTTACAGCAGGCAAACAGAAAGAGAAATAATCAAGAAAAAGCTCAGAATGATGTCTGAAATTAAATGAGAAACAACCCACAAAGGTGATGCTTGAGTCTGTCCCTTTTTTTTTTTGTTTTGTTGTTTCAGGTTTTTTTTTTTTCCCTGTTGTTCATGCTGTTGGAACAAAATAACCAAGATTGAGACCACTGCCACCCCCCAAGGAGGAGAATTTTACCAATGAGTGGTGAATGAGATTTTCTTCAAATATCAAAACAAAGCTGTGTTAATCACTCTCCCTCTGCATTAACTCCTGTTGGAGCTTCCTAGAGAGCAGCACCAATTGAAATGTTTCCTACTGGTAGATCTTATTTGGAGTGGCAGTTTTTGCATTCCTGCTGTACTTTTACTGAAAGCAAACTGGATTTGATGAGGACATTATGAAGTCAATATATCTAATGTAGGTGTGTGTCACACAAAGGCAGGTAACTGCTTCACAAATGTTTCCAACTGCTAGGAACCATCATTGAGAAGTGCAGCTCCTTCCTCTGCATCTGGGTTAGGGCAATCCCAGGCACTGATAGAGGCTGAGCAGTGCCTGGCTTGAGAGCAGCCCTGAAAAAAAAATGTTTTGGGGGTGCTGATGGATGAGAAGCTCAGTAGCAGCTGTCAGTGTGCACTTGCAGCCCAGAGACCAAATGTACCCTAGTCTGCATCAAGAGAAGTGTGGCCAGTAGGGTGAGGGAGGTGACTCTGACTCTCCACTCCACTCTGGTGAGACCCCACCTGGAGTACTGCACCCAGTGCTGGAGCCACTCTTACAGAAAGGATATGGATGTGCTGGAGTGTGGCCAGAGAAGGGCCACGAGGGTGATCAGAGGGCTGGAGCTGCTCTGCTATGGAGACAGACTGAGGGAGTTGAGGCTGTTCAATCTGGAGAAGAGGAGGCTCTGAGGTGACCTTATTATGGCCTTTCAGCTTCTGAAGGGGGCTACAAGAAAGCTGGGGAGGGACTTTTTAGGACGTCAGGTAGTGATAGGACTGGGGGGAATGGATTCAAGCTAAAGGAAGGTAGATTAGACATCTGGAAGAATTTCTTCAGCATGAGGGTGGTGAGAGCCTGGAAGGGGTTGCCCAGGGAGATGATGGAAGGCTCATCCCTGGAGGTTTTTAAAGCCAGGTTGGATGTGGCTCTGAGCAACCTGATCTAGTGTGAGGTGTCCCTGCCCATGGCAAGGCTTGAAACTAGATGATCTTTGAGGTCTCTTCCAGCCCTGACAATTCTGTGATTCTATGAGTGTTCTTTCCCATCCCTCTGCTGCCTTTTGCACAAGCATCTGTGTGGCCACACAGAATCATAGAATCAATCAGGTTGGATGGGACCTCCAAGCTCATCCAGTCCAACCTATCACCCAGCCCTAGCCAATCCACTAGACCATCTGGCAACTAATTTAGGAAAAAGGGAATGTGAGTGGTTCAAATGAAGAAAATTGCTTATCTGGGTGGAAAGAGATTCAGCTTCACATTGCCTAAATCTGATTAGGGCTTTTCCAAACACAGCCCTGGTGACTAAAAGACTATTTCCCACTTGAGCAGATGCCCAACCAATATTAATATTTACAAGGCAGAAGGCAGCAGCCAGCAATGTGGTTCACAACAAACTGCAGTTCCTGGCTGACTAACAAATAAATACACCCTTGGATGAAAGGGGAAGAGTGTGAGAAAGGGGAATGGTGATATCTCAGAAAGACCTCCAAGGATCAGGGGGCTGGATCAGAGATAAAGAGGGATGCAGAAGTCAGTATTCTTCCTCGGCCTAACAGCTGTTTTTTTACAGCAGATAGGAAATAAAAGTGAGCCTCTAACACCAAAGCTTAAACAGCCATTTCTGATTTGTCCACAGGACTACAGGATGTTAGGGGCTGGAAGGGACCTCCATAGATCATCCAGCCCAACCTCCCTGAAAGAGCAGGAACACTTTTTTGTTTGTTTGTTTCTTTTTCACAGTCCAGTTTTGTTGGTTTGGGGTTTTTTTGTTTGTTTGTTTTTTTATCTTAGAATCATAGAATGGTAAGGTTGAAAGGGACCTCAAGGATCATCTAGTTCCAACCCCCTGCCATAGGCAGGGACACCTCCCACTAGCACAGCTCACTCAAGGCCTCCTCCAACCTGGCCTTGAACACCTCCAGGCAGGGAGCAGCCACAACCTCCCTGGGCAACCTGTGCCAGTGTCCCACCACCCTCACTGGAAAGAACTTCCTCCTAACATCCAGTCTAAATCTTCCCTCTGCCAGTTCAAACCCATTGCCCTTTGTCCTGTCATTACAAGACCTTGTCAATAGTCCCTCCCCAGCCTTCCTGTAGCCCCCTTCAGATACTGGAAGGCTACTCTAAGGTCTCCTGGCAGCCTTCTCTTCTCCAGGCTGCAGAGCCCCAACTCTCAGTCTGTCCTCATAGCAGAGCTGCTGCAACCCTCTGAGCATCTTCATAGCCCTCCTCTGGACCCGCTCCAACACTTCCATGTCCTTCCTGTGCTGAGGAAGCTTCCTCCTTTCCTCCCATCTTCCTCTTTTTATCTCCATTTCCATCATTTTCATCTCCATCTCCACCCTTTTCCTCTCCATCCTTTTCAACTCCATCCTTTAAGCACCACCTTCCCTTTTCTACCATATCTGCCCCTTTCCCACCTCACACTGCATTTTCCCCTTTCCCCCCAAACCCAGAGCACCTGGGTTCTGTTGCAGTCTCCTCCCACCCCAGGTGTGACCACTTTGCCTTCCCCGCCCACTCCCCTTTATAATGGGCCCCAGGAGAACCAGAAGCCCCAAGCTTGCCCAACTGGGCAGAGGATCCTCCTCCCACCATCAGTGGTGAGTCCCTGTGGTGTGCACTGGGTGCCTGGGAGTGGGATCCAAAAAGGCCGGGGGGGCCTGGTGGCCCCCCTGGTTCAGCAGGTTAGGGCCAAATGATCTGCTCAATGTCATTGCTTTGATGTCACTGCACAGGTGGTGGTTGAGCTCCTCTCTGTTGGTGAGCCATGGGGAAATGTCTGAGCATTCCTTTTCTTCCAGCAGGTTTGTTTAACTTTGCAGCTACCTTGCAGCTTTGGAGAAGGATGAGTTTGTGGACCTGGCTTCACAGATGCACTTTGGCTCTCCGACCTCGGGAGGACAAGTCCTGCTCATGTCCAAGATGCACTTTGGCTACCCAGCTGTGGTTTGGCTGTGCAGCCACCCCCACCCCCCAGTTTGCCTGGGTTATTTCTGTGTGTTGGTGGCACAGTCTTTAGTTAGGTAGCTGCCCAGTGTTTGTCACACAGTGTTGACAGCTATTCTTATAGAATCATAGAACCTAAGAATGGTAAGGTTGGAAGGGACCTCAAGGNTGGTAGGGTTGGAAGGGACCTCAAGGATCATCCAGTTCCAACCCCCTGTAATAGGCAGGGACACCTCCCACTAGGACAGGTCCCTCAAGGTCTCATTCAACCTGCCCTTGAACACCTCCAGAGAGGGAGCAGCCACAACCTCCCCGGGCAACCTGTGCCAGGTCCTTACCACCCTCACTGTAAAGAACTTCCTGGGAATGCTGAGAGGGAGACCTATCTGTGATGCGTTTCAGCAATAAGGAGTTGGATTAATTTCCCTTCTGTCATTTCCTCCNCCAGTTTGCCTGGGTTATTTCTGTGTGTTGGTGGCACAGTCTTTAGTTAGGTAGCTGCCCAGTGTTTGTCACACAGTGTTGACAGCTATTCTTATAGAATCATAGAACCTAAGAATGGTAAGGTTGGAAGGGACCTCAAGGATCATCCAGTTCCAACCCCCTGTAATAGGCAGGGACACCTCCCACTAGGACAGGTCCCTCAAGGTCTCATTCAACCTGCCCTTGAACACCTCCAGAGAGGGAGCAGCCACAACCTCCCCGGGCAACCTGTGCCAGGTCCTTACCACCCTCACTGTAAAGAACTTCCTGGGAATGCTGAGAGGGAGACCTATCTGTGATGCGTTTCAGCAATAAGGAGTTGGATTAATTTCCCTTCTGTCATTTCCTCCCTTAAAGAGCTTTTCAAGTATGTTGCTAGCTTTTAATTTTTGTTTCTTTCTTGTAGCTTAAACCTGTTTTAGAGGTGATTTCAAGAAAATGGAAAGAACAACTTAAAAGATATTTTCATCCTCCACACCAAAGTTCTCCAGCAGTGAGTGGCCAGCATCTTGCTGTTGAAAGAAGAAAGTATCTTTGCTTCTAGCTACAAGAGCTAGAGTAGGGACTGAAAGGCTGGGGTCTGTGTCAAGGAACTCTCTTCCAGTTACCAACATTAATCAAGTGAATTTCATGCCAGCACCAGCTAGGGGAAAGAAACACTGAGGTCTTAAGGGAGTTGGTCAGAGCAACATGATCAAATCACAGGCTCACAGAATGTCAGGGGTTGGAAGGGACCCAAAGAGCTTATCCAGCCCAACCCCCCTGCCAGAGCAGGACCAGACAATCCAGCTCAGGGCACACAGAAACACATCCAGACAGGCCTGGAAAGGCTCCAGAGAAAGAGACTCCACAACCTCTCTGAGCAGCCTGTGCCAGTGCTCTGGGACCCTTACAGTAAAGAAGTTTCTCCTCGTTTTGAGCTGGAACCTCCTGTGCTGCAGCTTCCATCCATTGCTCCTTGTCCTATCCCAGGCAGCAAGTGAGCAGAGCCTCTGTGTGTGTGTGTTCCCCTGAGCCCCAGCCCTCAGATATTTATAGACATGTATTAAATCCCCTCTCAGTCTTCTCCAGACTAAGCAGCCCCAGGTCCCTCAGCCTTTCCTCATCAGAGGCAGTGTTCCAGTCCCATAATCATCCTTGTAGCCCTCTGTTGGACCTTCTCCAGCTGATCCCTGTCCCTCTTAAACTTGGGAACCCAAAACTGAGTGCAGTACTCAAGATGGGGTCTCACCAAGGCAGAGTAGAGGGGGAAGAGATCCTCCCTTGATCTGCTGGACACACTCCAACCAGTCTGGATGAAGCTCTGCACAGCCTGATCTAGTGTGAGGTGTCCCTGGCCATGGCAGGGAGGTTGGAACTAGATGATCCTTGTGGTCCTTCCCAACCCTGACTGTTTCTATATGATTCCACGGTCCAGAAGTTTGTGTTATCTGCTGAGAGGTTGTCAGATAACTTCAGATATTTCTTTAGCTGAGATAGGCTTTTAAAATACTGCTTCTGGAAGCTTTGCAGAAGTCCTTGCAGACTTCTTGCTAAACAGTGCTCTCTTCAAGGGTAATGAGAGGGGTTGACATCTGTGACTGTAAAGTATTCACCTGGAGATACAGTCCTGAAATGGATGAAATCCATCATGCATCATCTCCAGTGCGTGGATATTGGCAGTACTGCTGGTGTCTTGACTTTGGCTCTTCTTATGTGATTCAGCTTCTGTCTTATCTCTCCCAAACATTTAGTTATCTTCTTGTATCTCCAGCAGTGCATTAATGTGGCACCCGTGGCTACCTCTGCGAAATAAAAATATGATCTTCGGTGTCCCACTCTGTTTGTAGTTGGAGATTAAAATTGCTGGCTTTTCCTCTTATCTTGATCTTATGTGCCAAGAAAAGACACTTCTCAGAATGACATGAAAGTGTTCAGGTTAATATATTTAATAAAAAAGCTGTAGGCTCTCGATTGATTTCATTGGAATGCCACAAATTGTCTGTGCCACAATTTCACCGACTTATACTTTACTTAACTGCTCTTTTGCCTACCATGAAAGCCAGCTGGAAAAGTGAGGAATGAAAGGAATGTGGTTTTGTGATTTGTTCAAAATAAGATCAGGGTTTAATCATGGAATCATAGAATGGTAGGGATTAGACCTCTGGAGATCATCTAATTCAACCCCTAACACAGATACACCTAGCCCAGGCTGAAATATCTCATGAATTCAAGCTGGACACATACCTGTTTATTATAGATCTTCTGCCCCTCCAAATAACAAATTTAATTCCTTCTCTATATAGTAATTAGTCTTTTCATGTTGTGAATGATGTTGGTGTTTTCATAGAATCATAGAATGGTAAGGTTGGAAGGGACCTCAAGGATCATCTAGTTCCAACCCCCTGCCATAGGCAGGGACACCTCCCACTAGTACAGCTCACTCAAGGCCTCATCCAACCTGCCCTTGAACACCTCCAGGGAGGGAGCAGCCACAACCTCCCTGGGCTAACCTCTTCCAGTGCCTCACCAATGATGTTGGTGTTTTCATGCTGTGAGTGGTGCTAACCTCTGCTGCAAAGAGAGGCTGAGGAGAGCTGGCTTGGTTCAGTCTGGAAAAGAGGAGGCTCTAGGGAGACCTAATAGCAGCCTGCCAGTACCTGAATGGGGCTACAAGAAGGATGGAGATAAACTGTTTGCAAAGACCTGCACTGACAGAAGGAGAGGCAGTGGATTCAAACTAGAGAAGGATGGAGATAAACTGTTTGCAAAGACCTGCACTGACAGAAGGAGAGGCAGTGGATTCAAGCTAGAGAAGGATGGAGATAAGCTGTTTGCAAAGACCTGCACTGACAGAATGAGAGGCAGTGGATTCAAACTAGAGAAGGATGGAGATAAGCTGTTTGCAAAGACCTGCTCTGACAGAATGAGAGGCAGTGGATTCAAACTAGAGAAGAGCAGATTTAGGTTGGATTTTGGGAACAAGTTCTTCACCATGAGGGTAGTGGAACACTGGAACAGATTGCCCAGGAAGGTAGTTGTGGCCCCATCCCTGGAGATACCCAAGGTGAGACTCTACAGGGCTCTGGGCAACCTAATCTAGTTTAAGATTCCCCCTGCTTTGTGAAGAGGAAGGTTGGACTAGATGGCCTTTGAAGGTCCCTTCCAGCCCAGCCCATTTTATGATTCTAATATTTAAAATACTGGAAATAAGCAAAGAAATTTTCCTCCTTGATTTATTTGACTCATTCTACCACACCCTTTCTAGCAGTTAGTTTAACATCAGGTGGTAGCAAATGTGACAGGAAAATATTTTTTGCGTTGTTATGTTCATTTTGTTGTTGTTGTTGTTGTTCCTTCTGAGACAAAGCACTTATCACTTAAAGGCATGTGGTCCTAATCTGGAAGATGAATTGGTTCATTCACTTCAAGTACCCCATAACCATTCACACTCCATCGAGCTTAACACTATTAAAGGGTAATTTCCCCTGTGGGAGCCGTGCCCAATATAGCCACAATTTCTACACAGTGTCTTTTTATCTTTCCATGGCAGGTAAGGAGATTTAAATAAAAGGCTTCGTCAGGAGTGCAATCACAGACATATTCTTCCTATTGAAATAGCCAAGAAATTGCAGATAAACACTCCTAAAAATGTCCACTCTCCTAGAGGACATCAGCGTGAGGCTCCCACTTGGGGTTGGAATCAATGCATATGAGATGCATCGTGGGCTTGGCAATATTATGGGGAAATTTGCATTTCCTGTTAAATTCTGAGCACAGTAAAACTTTTTTTGTTGTTGGTTTTTTTTCTGAATAATCAATAAGTGTATTTTGCCTTCATCTCATATTTGGTATGATTAGAACAAAGAAAATTATAGAATCATAGAATCATAGAATGGTAAGGTTGGAAGGGACCTCAAGGATCATCTAGTTCCAACCCCCTGCCATAGGCAGGGACACCTCCCACTAGTGCAGGTTACTCAAGGCCTCATCCAATCTCATTGTTGCTTTAATTTGTCTGCAGGTTGCAGGGTTGGGCAGGGAGAAATTGAATGGAATTCGACAATGGCAAGTGTAGAGTCTGGTACCTGGGAAAGAACAACCCCAGAAGCTCAGGGAGTAGGATAGGTTGGGGACTGACCTGTTGGAAGGCAGTGAAGGGGGAAAGGATGTGAGGGTTCTAGTGGATGGGAAGGTGCCCATGAGCCAGCAATGCACTCTGGTGGGCAGGAGGGGCAATGCCATTGTGGGGTGCATTAGAAGGGCTGTGGTTAGTAGGTCAAGAGAGGTTCTCCTGCCCCTCTACTCTGCCCTGGTGAGGCCACATCTGGAGTCCTGTGTCCAGTTCTGGGCCCCTCAGTTCAAGAGGGACATAGAACTGCTTGAGAGAGTCCAGCACAGAGCCACAAAGATGCTGAAGGGAATGGAATATCTTTGTTAGGAGGAGNAATATATTTGTTAGGAGGAGAGCCTGAGGGTGCTGGGGCTGTGCTGCTGAGAGAAGACTGAGAGGTGACCTCATTCATGTTTATCAATATGTGCAGGGTGAGTGCCAGGAGGGTGGAGCTAGGCTCTACTGGGTGATGCCCATTGACAGGACAAGGGGTAATGGTTGGAAGGTGAGGCACAGGAAGTTCTATGGAAATATGAGGAGGATTTTTTTTCCCTGTGAAAGTGCCAGAACACTGGAACAGGCTGCCCAGGGTAGTTGTGGAGTCTCCCTGTCTGAAGATATTCAAGACCTGCCTGGATGTGTTCCTGTGTGATCTGTTCTAGGTGACCCTGCTCTGGCAGGGGAGTTGCACTGGATGAGCTTTCAAGGTCCCTTCCAGCCCCTAACATTCTGTGGTTCTGTGAGTCTATCAAAGCTTCCCAGATACTAATTGTCTCTTCTCTCACTTTTTCCAAATGAATGCTTGCCTGAAGTAATCAAAGTGGAAGGGAAAATTCTCTTCATTTTGTTGAAACTCTTCTACTTTTGTGTTGACTAAAGCCAAACCTCAGTGGGATCAAAGAATATGAAAGTGTGAGCACTTGGCTACCCATAGCATCACTCATCTGAAAAGAGGAAGAAAACAGGAAATGCTGAGTTTCAGTCCTCCTTTTTATGAAAAACAATTCACTGTTCTATACTAAACATTCTTTGGATCAGACCTTTCATCCAAAAAGTGAAATTTTGTGCTTGGATGGAACTCAAAGTGGAAATTAATTTGTTGTTGTTGTTGTTGCTGAACTGGGAGGAATTTGAAGCCACACAGCATAAAGACTCCCACACAAAGTTTTGTTCCACTGGAATCACTATGCTGAACTCTTCAATTTTCCCCCTAAGTGCAAGCTGTCAAGAGCAAAGCTTGTCAGGAGCACTTAGATATTTCTTACATTCTAGACCTAGTTATTAGTGTTACTTGCTTGGAGTGTTCATAGTCATATGTTTATCCTTAGGCAGAGGGGCAGCTAAGGACTTCATGCCACTTAAACCCTGCATATTAACCTTAAAATAGAAGTGGGGCATGGCTTTCCTTCTCTTCCCCACTCCCAGCAGGGTTCAGTTAGATGTAAACTGCAACACCTAAAATGAGTGGAAGAGTTTCCTTGACAAACTGTGTGGAGTTTAAAAAAACCAAACCAACAAAAGCAGATAAATTCTTACTGCTGCACCTGAGTAGTGGACTTAGAATCACAGAATCACAGAGATTGGCTTTGTAGCACATTTAAAAGAGGACAGAGTACAGTGATCAAGAAGTCCTTTGTAAATTTGCCTGCTGCAAAGCTGGTTTTAATCTCCAGCCCCAGTGGGAGGCAGAATCATTTTGCCTGGAAAAGACCAAATCTTTAGGTGGTCTTTAAGGTTGTGGAGTGCAATCATTCTCTAACTCTGCCAAGTCTGCTGCTGAATCATGTCCCTCTGCACCACCTCTCTGCAGCTTTTAAACACTTCATACAATCATGGAATCATAGAATGGTAAGGTTGGAAGGGGCATTATCTAGTTCCAAGGATCATCCAGTTCCAACCCCCTACCAGAGGCAGGGACACCTCCCTCTAGTACAGGTCACTCAAGGCCTCCTCCAACCTGGCCTTCAACACCTCCAGGGAGGGAGCAGCCACAACCTCCCTGGGCAACCTGTGCCAGTGTCTCACCACTCTCACTGGAAAGAACTTCCTCCTAACATCCAGTCTAAATCTCCCCTCTGCCAGTTCAAACCCATTGCCCCTTGTCCTGTCATTGCAAGACCTTGTCAATAGTCCCTCCCCAGCCTTCCTGTAGCCCCCTTCAGATACTGGAAGGCTGAATGGTCTGGGATGGAAGAGACCTCCAAAGGTCATCTAGTCCAACCTCTTCTACATTAAGCAGTGGCATCCTCAAGTAGTTTAGATTACCCAGAGGGTTGTTGAACCTCACCTTCAGTATCTCAGTTTATGGGTTTAAACTGGCAGAGGGGAGATTTAGACTAGAGGGGAGACTAGACTAGATGTTAGGAGGAAGCTCTTTCCAGTGAGGGTGGTGAGACACTGGCATAGGCTGCCCAGGGAGGGTGTGGCTGCTCCCTCCCCGGGGGGGTTCAAAGCCCGATTGGG
>VWZE01014110.1:5474-19136 GCA_013396675.1 Eubucco bourcierii
TGCTGGCTCATGTTCAGGCGGGTGTCAATCAGCCCCCCCAGATCCCTTTCTGTTTGGCTGCTCTCCAACCACTCCCACCCCAGCCTGTAGCAATAGTGTGTGTAATAGTATAATAGCTGTAATACTGTGTGCACACAGGACCATAACCTGAGTGAAGTTCATCAGCTGAAGTATGCATTTGGGCTGAGAAGTGAAACCAGAAGTAGGTCACAGGCAGTAAATAAGATTTTCAACTGTGATTCCAGGATGCTCATGATAGATGCTTCTGAAACTTGTGAAGGTATCTTTCAAAGTGACAGTTCTGCAGCTTTCATGGTGCTTATTTCACTTGATGCTAAAAATATGATGTTTTGTAAAGTTTAGGAATTTCACATTTCTTGAGGAATACCATGTAGTTTTAGACAGGGATTTGATATTTGACAGAGGAAAGGTAGTTGTTTCCCCAGTGACTTCCTATCAGAGTGACTTTGCTTTCGATTTAAGAATTTATTAAAGTTATGTACCTTTATACGTTTCAGGTTATATATTCATGGCAGCAATTTGTTTGAGGAATAATATTGCTGGCTTCAGAGATCCTAGATGGTATATTCCAGCCTCCATTTACCTTCTCTGTGTAGTTTAGATTTATTGCTAAGGCAGTGGTAATAAGACTTTTGTCCCTCTTTTGTCCTGTCCTCAGGGTCCTTGGTTCACATTACTCCTCTGAGAAGTGCTTAGCTAGGATGCCAGAGTTGACTTGCTGGGTTTGGGGATGGTAGGGGAATCTGCTTTACTCTGGCTCTCATTTCAGAGGAAGATGGCTACAGCCAGGGGAATGGGTCATTGAACCTGACTGTTTCTGTGCTGTCCTTTTCCCTCCTGTCCCTAACTGAGCTCTTTCTGCCTCTTCTCCCTGTGACGCACTAGCAGCATCACCCCAGGATTGTGCTGTTCCCACCCAACCTGTGGGAATGGGAACTGTGCTCAAACAGTTTATGAACTGATGAGCAATCAGCAGGCATCACCTGTGTTAGCTGGTCATAAAGGCTGTAGAAGTTGTTGAGAAAAAGAGGTTATGGACACTGAGAAGGGTTCTTTTGGTATGCACCCTTATTCTACTCTTGTCACAACTGTCCTTGAACAGAATGAATTAACATTATGTGGTATCATAGTGTTTTCTTAGGCTCAGCTGCATTATTTCTTTCCCTCTTATGTTCTGTTCAGAGCATCAGCTCTGTTGAGAGGCACCCTATCTGTGATTTCCTTTGACACCTCCAAGAGACATCCAGTCCGTATCAGCTGACTGGACATGAAGTTGTGGGTGAGGGAACTGTCCTCATGTAACTTCATATTTAATACAGAAGATTAATGAGATGAACACTGAAACAACAGTAATAAGGGTAAAGAGCCATGAGCAGTAAACAGTGAGTCATGCTAGAAAACTTTTCTAAGTTTTCAGTGGGGTAATGCATTATGCAGTGTAAACTCTTAAGAAAGAATTTAGTACTGTACCTCACAGTTTGGTTGACATTACTCTGCTGTTGATTGCATTAAGAAGTAATTGAAGGGACAGTAAGGGATAGTGATGAAGCACTAAGTTTAAGGAATGTGGCAACTAGGTGCTTCTAGGATCTGCAGTATGAGTAAATGTAACATGTTTACTAGGGATCCAGGAGAAAGATTGAATGCTACATTAATTACATTCACAGATGGTCATAAAATGAGGATGTTCAACAAATACAAAGGAGGTTATAATACAAAAGGACAGAAAGGGGTTGGAAATATGGGCAAGAGATAAAATTAGGTGCTCTGGAACTATGTAAATTAAAACATCTGAAAATATGCAAGATATGAATATTCAGTGGTAAGAAAGAGTTGAAAAGGAATTGTTAAAAAAGATAAACATGACAATGGAAGCTGATTAGGAGTGTGGTGTGAACAGACAGGCATACAAGAGAACAGGAGTAAGGTTGTGTGGGCAACCATTGCAGGCGCGCCCCAAGAATGTAATTTTCTTTCCTTAGAGATATTTAACCTTGCAGTACAAAGGTTGTTGTGTGCATTGAGTTTCTTCTTATGGGCCAACTTTGTGATTTTATACCAGGTGAACCATCTCAGCTCTTTTCCTCATTTGAAGGGCATATCTAGGTCAAGTGGTAGTTCATCTGATGTCCTACAGCTAGATTTCTGGTTTACACGCGTTCACAGAATCACAGAATGTCAGGGGCTGGAAGGGACATCAAAAGATCATCCAGTCCAATTCCCCTGCCAGAGTAGGACCACCTGTATCAGATCACACAGGAACACAACCAGGTGAGTTTTGAGTATCTCCAGAGAGAGTCCACAACCTCCCAGGGCAACCTGTGCCAGTGTTCTGTCACCCTCACAGTGAAAAAAATTTCCTTCTCTTGTTTACATGTACCTTCTCATGCCTCAACTTCCACCCATTGCCCCTTGTCCTGCCATTGGGCATCAGTGAGCAGAGCCTGGCTCCATCCTCCGGGCACTCACCCTTTACATACTTAGAAACATTGATGAGGTCACCTCTCGGTCTCCTCTAAGCTCAAGAGCCACAGTCTGAACTCCCTAAGTCTCTCCTCATCCGAGTCCATTTGTTTTCAGGATCTAATAGCAGCAGACCACATCCTTATCTGTAACTAAAAGTGTCCAGCAGAGGTACAGACTGTTTAACTGACCTTCTCCAGTTGAAGGGCTCAAGAGAAAATGGTATCTTGCAAAAAAGTCAGGTAGTTGATGTAAGAAAGCAGACTGTCATCATGCTGTGAGCATTACCAGAGTGGTGAGCTGGATGAGTGTATATCTCTGCGACCTATCTGCCTTCCAAGCCTTTTTTACCAGAATGGTTCTTTTTAACCCTGAAATGTGGGAAAAGCTTTGTAGAACTTAAGGTGTAAAGAATGGAGTGCAAAAAACATTGATAAGAAGTACAGGACATCTTGAATTTTGAGAAGGGAAAAGAAAATGCTTCAATTGATGTGAAACACTTGTTTGCTTTTTAGTTCAAATGGGGTTAATGCTTGGAGTGAGGTATTTGTGTAGTTTCCATCATCCAATGAGAAGACAGTTGTCTGAAATGTGTTTATTTACGGGTTCCAAATCAAAATTACAGTTTACCAGTTGACATAAAATTTGGTCTTTATACCAAAATCTGCATTTAGGATTCAAAAGTAGTAATTTTTGATGTTATTGTTTGAGATTATTTGGATTGTTTTTAAAAAATTAAAAAAAAAAAGAAAAAAGTTGCTATATTGTTCTTTGATTATAAAATTAAATGTAGACATGAATATGCATTTTAGAGCTGGAGAATAATTTCTGCAGCCAAAAAGAAGGACTTGTTGGTGGGTGGATGGAAAATCTGGGTTGAAATTTGGCAGCCAATTCATTCATCAGATGCCCAATAACATGAGCAGAGCCGCAAACTATGGTCTTTTTTACCAGCAGAACAGAGCAGTTGCCCCTAATAGAGGTTAGAAAGCATTGGACAGGTGTAATATTCCATTCCAGCAGCGAGGCTAACCTGAGCCTGTTGAGGCTTGTCCTTCCTCAATGTCCTTCCTGATATTGAAGGTAGAAAAGCTGGTGAATTTCCACTCATCTGTCTGATATTGACACATCATCAAGAAAAGCCATGGAAATATCATCTCCGTGGAAAGTCATTAGCAGGTTTTTCCTTCTCTTTTTTCAACTGTGCTAGAAAAGCAGTAAGGATTGTGGGGCTCTTGGTTTGCTGATTACACGGATATCCTATTCGTGACCTTGCAGCCACTTCCTTCTCTTCCATGTCTGGCTGAATTTTCAATGCCTTGACAAGGAGATTTCTAAGTGGGTTGAAAATTGACTGAGATGCTCAGCAGCATGTCTCCAGACAAATTTCTTCAACTATTTAACTACTGGAGTATTGGCAAAGCAATTACATGGCTGCGAACTGAACCGGTCTTCAAGTTACATGCTGATGTGTTTAGATCTCCTACAGCACACGCAGTTTCACCTGGTTTCTTCATCAGTGCTTCAGTTCTGTAGTAACAGATACATAAAATGGATGTGTGGGATTGACAGGTCTTCCAGGTAGCAAATGCTTTCTGCTGCAGCTGGGACAGCGAAAATTCCCACAGTGGAAGACAGAGTAACTCATCATCTCCAGAGGCACAGAGTAACGGTTACTGTCTGTGGGTTATATGTTACTTACAGCCAGAGAATTCAAGATGAATGATTTTATGTAACACTGATGATCTTCATGTGAGCTTCTTAGCTTAGTTTCTCCCCTAACTTTACTGACCTTTTTAGAGATGTTGAAAAGTAAAATGCTTCAATACTTAAATACACTCTCACTGTTTTACAAGGTTTTGATCTCTTAAATTTACATGTCGCATGAGTTTGTCATGAAATATACAGAGTCTGGAAAACATCTCTCAGTTCTTGGCATTGCTGATGTCTGGTCTTTTAGGCACGTTTAGGGACATTTTTTAGGCATTGTTGGTTCTAAATGCAGTTTAGCTGCTTTGTTAAAGGTACGAGCCTATTAGGAGGATTCAGTGGATGGGGTAGGAGAAGAGCAGAAATCACATGGTCAATTTCATTAATATTATTTAATGAGAATCTGGGCTTACAGGAACACAGTTCATTTTCCTGAAGTGATAGGGAAGATCTGGCCTCATGGCTTACTAAAATCAACAACTGGTCATATCAGTTACTAGTTGTTTAACTTTCCCTCATCAGTCACTGTCTGCAGTAGCAGAATGCAAGGGGAGACCATGCCAGCTGCTGCTCATGTCAGAAGTAAATCGTTTAAAAGTAGTTTCTGGGTCTTGCTGTAGTTGTCAGAACAATGGTTCAGTTTGGCCTCTATACTGCTCCTGGAAGATTCTGGTAACTGCTTCTGAGAAGGACATACAACTTAAAACACTTCAGTAAACAGATATGGAACAACTTGTTTAGAGGGAATTGCTTTTAAAATACTCCATTTCAGACCTTACACTTGGTACACTATTTCAATTACTCTTCCAAAGTCCTTTGGCCAGTTTCTCAGTGGTTTAACTCCACTATAATTAACACCATTTTTTGGGACCTGAACCTCTTTTTGGGTCTGTTTTCAGCATTATTTAACAAAGGCTTTTATGTTAACCACTTAATGTTTAAACCTTTTCTTTATCCACCTTATATATTCTTTTGAGTATTTTCAGTTGAACGAGTGAACCATACTGGCATTTCTTAATGCTACTTGCAGTTCCCTTTTCACCCTAAGAAGTGAAATCTGCAGTGTTCCTCCATGCTGTATGAGTGAGAAACTCTTCTGCTGCAACCTAACGATTCCAGATTTCTGAAATTATAAAAATCTGTGTACACTAGAAGACACCATGCCCTAAAGAAGACAATGAAATCTTTTGAAGAATATTATGTAGACACTTCCTAGTCATTCTTTCCAGCTATGTGTCCTTGAAGAAGAATGAACATCTATCATTGACAGAGGTCTTCTGTCCTGTTTGAACAGCTGAGTAGGTACCTTGCCACTTGCAGGCAGTATTTGAGACAACAGCATTTATAGCTTTAGTTAGACTGTAGTTTAAAAAAAGAATTGCATAGGGATTATGCATTCTTGACCATGTTATTAGATGTTAGTAGTGTGTATGTGACCAGTCCTTGTAAGCACTTTCATATGAAATAATTTGAGACACTATTGTTTCTTCCAGTCCTTTAATTTTAAAGGATTAAAGAAATCCCCATTCCACATATGAATGAATTGATGCTGTGGTAGGACTGGGCTTTTTGGAATGGCATTCAAGGCTTTATTTGTGTCACAACCACAGTCTAGATTGAGGAAAAGACCAAGAGATTCTCACCCCAAGCTCTCACCTGGTCAACTTCTATCTAAAAGCTTGTCTTTTGGAAATGTACTAAATCTCAAAACGCAGCTAGGCTTAAAGCAGTTGAAGGGTTAGACTTTGCCTCTCCTGCTATCCTGCTCAGGCCCTGGGGGACAACCAGCTGAAGCGGTTCTTCACTTGTGACACTGTCCTATACCTAGTGGTTACTCTGGTAGTGCATTTTTGCCATGACTGGGAGGTGACTAATCTTTGCTCTTCACCCACCATCATTTGTGGCTGTTATGTGAGGCCATAAATAAACATTTTTACAGTAGCATGGTGGAAGTTTGTAAGTGTTGGAGTGGTTCTTGCATGTGGAAACACTATAATGTCATACTAGTGCTCTTCTGGGGCTCTTCAGCCTGGAGAAGAGAAGACTTCCAGGAGAAGTAGCCTTCCCCTTCTGAAGGGGGCATACAGGAAGGCTGGGGAGGGACTATTTACAAGGTCTTTCAATGACAGGGCAAGGGGGAATGGGTTTGAACTGACAGAGGGAAGATTTAAACTGGATGTTAGGAGGAAGTTCTTTGCAGTGAGGGCGATGAGGCACTGGCACAGGTTGCCCAGGGAGGTTGTGGCTGCTCCCTCCCTGGAGGTGTTCAAGGCCAGGTTGGATGAGTGACCTGTACTAGTGGGAGGTGTCCCTGCCTATGGCAAAGGGTTGGAACTGGATGAGCTTTGAGGTCCCTTCCAACCTTACTCTTCAATAGTTCTATAATTCTAGTATTTTCTTTGACCACAGTGCTTGAGCAGAGTATTTGGAGAGGCTTGTGGAGAACAATTCCTGTTGCATAACTTCTAAACTCTCCATTCATATTATACATTTGAAGACAACGATTGTAATTTTTTCTATGAAATCATACGCATCTTACATTAAAATTCAAGGATACCACGAATGTGATTTGTAATAAAGCACTAAAATATTATCTTAAATTTCAGAAATTAATTTTGAGCTTGAACAAATAGTTTCCTCTGCAACTATTTTGGATGTTGTTGGGGTTTTTTTTCTGGCATCTTCCTGTACCACCAGAGAGTCTCAAACGCTGTTCTGCAATGTTATTATTGCTGGTGCTTCTCACGATCAGAGCCCGGTATTATAATCATAACTTATTTGCTGGATGTAAATGGATAGTAGCTGAAACCAAATTTCTTTTCACCTGTATAATCAAAAAATATTATTTGGATTCCTAGAGGTGAAAGGAGGCAATCTGAAACTTCATCTTTGAAGAGAAAATTTCAGAGGCACTTTGTCACTGTCATGTCGCGGTGCAGACATCTGTCAGACTCTATTACAAATCCAACTTTCTTATTCGATGAGTTACTCAATTTGCAAATTGAGACCTCTCTGCTTTGTTAAAAATTATCACTGCTCATCCGAAAACCCTAAGTGTTTAAAAGTATAAGATGACAGCTTGAACGCTTAGGGATGTGGACTGTCCTTATAAGGACAAATTACCTTCCTGGATGTCACATTTAAATGTTTGGCTGCCTATCATCTACAGGGAATTTAGTATGATAAATCTTTTTAGATCTCTGAGTGTTGGAAGAATTGCAAGTGAAATGCACGAAAGGTTTTGAGGTTCAATTTTTCTTTGTGTGCATCTTTTACAGAGAAGGCTTCAAACGTCTCTGATTTCAAGTACTATAAGTGGAAGATATTGCTTGAGGTCATCTCCTTTTATTCAAAAATATGAGGCTGTTTTCTTTCTTTTTCATCTAAATATGAATTTTTATGTGTTTACTAAGTATATGGATTAGACTGGTTTTTAGTGTGAATCAGGATGGATGAAACTGAAAATTAAAAGGTTAATTTTTTTAGTTGTGTGACAAACATACAAAGATATTACTGTGGAGTGGATCTGGCCCAATACTTCAGTATCCCATCTGATAGTTTCGTTGTCAATCTTAGTAATATGTGCTGTTCTTACGGGAATGAAGGTATGTTTGACTACCTATTATTTACATTAAAACTGGCTATTCCTAAATGATGCTAGGTGTTTATGATATGGATGGTCCCATGACAACAAAAACATGTTTTCACCTTCTCATTTCTTTGATTGCTGTGTATTTTTGGTGCTGCTGTCCTTGAATTTTTGTTGAGATAGGTTATATATATCCTGTTAACTAGGTGCTGTTTATCTGTGGCCATTCTGCTTCCATACAGTGCTTTATACATGTTTATTTTTATAGAAGAAATAGGTTACTGACAGAGGAAAACAGCTTTGATCTCTTTTCATATACCACCAAAAATTCTATAACCCGCTGAAGGATGTGAGAGCCACATCTTCTGTTTTACTTCCTGCCATTCTATTTTAGTCCATCTTGAAAAGTGAATGTTTTTTGCAAGGAGTATTCAGCTAATGATTGTCTTCAGTTCTGTGCCGACTGCATTTTTTCCCTTCAGTGCTCAAATAAAGGAGTAGAAGAAACAGCTTTGACAGACCTGAAATATCCTTGGGTTTGGCCATTATGGGAAAGAAGAACTCTGTAGGTTGCTCCTTTCTTTCAAGATCTCAGAGGTGTGACAACTTGATCCCTTCAGTTCCAGGAATGTTTCTTAGTCCCTTACTGAATGAATTTGGCTGGAGACTGGGGGAAGGGTGGGTTGTGAGTTGGTTGGTTGGTATTTTTCAACTGTGAAGCTTCTAGAGTTGAACCTAGTTCCTGGGTTGCCTCACTAGTGCCTGGTACACTGGGACACCCTGCTTCCCTGTAAATGTGTAGTATTGCTTTTCCCTGTGAACTAGTGTGTCCCATAGGAAAAGAAACTGAAATGTTGTTGGAGTGGCCAATGCTCTGTTCACTGAGTGGAAATTTGGCCAAGAAGGCCAGTGGCATCCTGGCCTGCATCAGGAACAATGTGGCCAACAGGAGCAGGGAGCTCATTCTCTCCAGTACTCTGCACTGGTTAGGCCACACCTTGAGTACTGTGTCCAACTCTGGGCCCCTCAATTTAAGAAGGACATTGAGGTGTTTTAGCGTGTCCAGAGAAGGGCAACGAGGCTGGGGAGAGGCCTTGAGCACAGCCCTATGGAGAGAGGCTGAGGGAGCTGGGATTGTTTAGCCTGGAGAAGAGGAGACTCAGGGGAGACCTTCTTGCTGTCTACAACTACCTGAAGGGTTTGACATGGCACTTGGTGCCATGGTCTAGTCTTGAGGTCTGTGGTAACGGGTTGGGCTTGATGATCTTTGAGGTCTCTTCCAACCTTGGTGATACTGTGAAATGCAGACAGATGTTACAATACCATTCCCAAAAATAAACTTTTTTTTGCACAATCTTTTAGAATAATCTTTTTGGAGCTGCATCGTAACAACGTCTTCATCTTGTGACCTAGGCAGTCAAAGGTTTCTTTAGTCCCTCAGAAGAGTGAGAAGCATAAGCAGACCGTAATTACTAAAATACAGGTGTCTTATGAGTGTTTACATATCAGTTTGTTTTGGAAAAATCATGGGGGTTGGGTAGTTACTTGAAAGTTGGCAGGCTATGACTTAAAATGAGGCGAGAAAACAATGTCAATTTTTAAGGAAAAAAACCAAACAAAAGCAAAAAGGAGAAACAAGTACAGGGAGGGAGGTTGGGAGAAACAGTTGGCTCAGTGCAGCAAGAGTTTACTGGGGTAGGGGGGGAAACAGGAATTGAGGACTAGTGGCCAAGGGAAGTACAAATATCATTTGCTCAAGTCATTATCAATTTGACTTTTGAGGTCCAAAATTCCCTTGCGTGGTTATGTTTCTCACACATAGACTAGGGGAAATTTCAACTCTTTTGCAGAAGGAACATGTGTATGTGATAATCTTTGCTGTGAACAGAAAAGCATGCTGTTTGGTTTTCATATATTTCTATACATTACAGTTTTCTGAATTACTTTTCTATTCTGTAAACAAAGTAAATGAGGTAGATGAACTATTTTCCTCAGAACTCTAAAATAAAATATATTCTACTTCTGTCATCTGTTAAGCAAAAATGTAGTTTACAAAGTTAAAGGCATATGCCTTTAATTTCATCATTTTTATGGGCTGGGGTTGGTACCTGCAAAATAATGTTTGGTTTGTTTGATTTCACTGAATTTGTGCAGTACTGAAACTATTACTCTCTGGTTTTCTTTCTAGGATGTTTTACTACCTTATTTCTGGAAAAAAAAAACCAAACCCAACAATAACAGCAAAAATCAACAAACAAACAAACAAGCAAACCCTCCCCTAACAACAACAACAAAAGCCCCCAAACCTCTCTTTTTAAAAAATAGATTTGATTTCAATGTCTGTAAATTTTTTAACATACAAAATTGATTCAACTCTGTAGAGTAACATGTGCTTCAGTGGTGACAGTAGTCTGAGGTGGGGAAATGATATCACAGGAATGGAAACAAATGTGTTCTCTCACTCTGGACCTGAAGCTTTTAATTCCACACTTGGGGAAACAGCAGGATTTACTGGGGTCAGTTGTACTCCTCTGGGATATGTATTATTAAAGTGTGTGTATATGCGCGTATAAGTGTTGCAGGGAAGAGTAGAAGGTCAGAACATACTTTGCAGTTTTATTGCATTGCATTAGATTTTCCTTTTAAAACTTATTTGTTCTCAAAATCACACATAAACCACCCCACATGTGTTTACTTGATAAATATTTAAATAGTTGCATTTACCCTTCAAGTACAGTATGTATGCTTATTGTGAGCAGGAATAGAAAAATAACCAAGCACTTTTTTCCATGTAGAATTTACTGTTACAGATTTTGTCCCATTGGACTTTATGTACTTTTTTTTTTTTAACTAATTTTATTATTTAAAATTATTTTATTTTCAGAACACTTCTCACAGAGCTTGTCCTACAATGCTTGCTTGTTTGTTTGTGTGTGATGCGTGGCCCAAATCTCTTTTCCTATTTTTTTATCTAGATGATAACTAGGCCTGACTCTCTTTTGTCGTGCTGCCAGGCCATGTGGTTTCAGAATCAGCAAGGCTATTCACAAGAAGGATCACTTTTCTGTGGTTGAGGTAAAAGCAGTATGCCCAGGACCTGCTGCTCAGATTTGGGCTGAGATTGAGAGCAAATGGTACAAAGGGGTCTTCTGGGTGCACCAAGGACCAACTTGCTGTAAATTTGAAGTGGGAATCAGCAGGAAATACTTGAAAATAAGTTTTACAAAGTTGTAGTGGCCTCCTATCTTGTGCTTTATTCTTGAAACTGATGACAAAACTGTGAGCTTGTGTGTTTAGTTTTCAGCACTTGGAATCCCTTTGATAAACGTGAAGCTATTCATTCCCAGCTTGCAAAAGTGTTGTTGGAGTACTATCCAACATCATACTCATACCTTTAATAGTATATTAGAAATTAAGTAACAGTAACGTAATACAAAATATCCACTGCAGTTTTATTTTTCTTTTTGAATTTAGAACAGTATGGAAGGAACATGATCATTTTAATGTACATATTATTAAGGCCAGACAATGCTGAAAGAAAATGTAGTACACATAAGATATTTAAATGTCAGAAGAATCCCTCTGCTCTGTCCATATCCTGTGTTCTTCGTTCTGCCTGCAGGATCTGAGCCCAAAAAGGAAAATACGATGAAATATTAAAAGAAAAATTTAAGTTTTTTTCCTCTTCTTCCTGAACAATTTGCACTGATTGGATTGCAGCCTGAAATTTCCATTGTAGCTGCCGTTGCTTTGAGTAAAACAATTACTTTTTATTAAAAATGTCAATTCAAATGACTATTTAAATCTGGCTTAAATTACAAAAAAAAAAAAAAAAAAGAATAGAAAACTCTTTGCTGGTTACTGTTGTTTTGCATGGGATTCTGTGTTATGGAAACTGGACATGATTTTATTGAATTGATTTTCTTTTAATTGGTATTAATGAAAATTACATGTGTCTGTAAAGGGAGAATGCAATTCCTTAAGGGCCTTAAATTGTCCTGATGCACATGTGCAATTTCCATTACTCTTAATGGGAGTTGTGTTTTTCTCAGCAGTGAGAATGAATTTCTTGGGCCTAGATTGTAGATAACATTTGTACAAGTGGTAGCATAATACTTTTTTGGCATAAAGGCAGCGAGGGAGCATTTACAGTACTCAGAACGTGAGTCGTAGTCATAAGCCAAGGTACAGGCAGGACAGGACCCCAATTCCTTCTCCTCCTCATCTGGTTCAGCAACTGTGGTTTGCAGAGCTTGCTACCTTCCTTTTTAGTGCTGCAACTTCCGTTCCTGAGAATCATAGAATGGTAAGGTTGGAAGGGACCTCAAGGATCATCCAGTTCCAACCCCCTACCATAGGCAGGGACACCTCCCGCTAGTACAGGTTACTCAAGGCCTCATCCAATCTGGCCTTGAACACATCCAGGGAGGGAGCATCCACAACCTCCCTGGGCAACCTGTTCCAGTGCCTCACCACCCTTACTGTAAAGAACTTCCTCCTAACATCTAGTCTAAATCTCCCCTCTGCCAGTTTAAGCCCATTGCCCCTTGTCCTGTCATTGCAGGACCTTGTAAATAAAGGTCCTTGAAAGGATTTTAGGAGCTCTAATCTGAAGGAAAATGGTGGCTAGACTCTTCATCTTTTAGAAACCACTGGTGAACTCTTAATGTCTATGAAACTGCAGTTCCACAATGAATTATGTTCATTTTTAAAACGTTCTCTTAATATTTTAACCATGTTGGCAGATAGGATGAATTGTAACAGCAAACATATAGAAGCAATTAACCTGGTAGATGAACCTTGGGGTAAAGATAATTTGGCTTTTTGTGCCCTTCCCATGTGCCCATCATCAAATTCATATTACATAACATCCTTTTAGATATCAGTAGATCTTAATTTTTATCAGTCCAATATCGCTATACCACCATGTTAATCTAGTCAGAATAAGTAACTACTGCAGACAGAGTCAGTGAATCCAGTTCAGTATTTTAATTGTGTTTGTCTTTTGTAGAGATATATAATTTGCCTGAATTAGGAGGTGGAGTGTCTGGATTCAACCAAGAAATAAAATATGAGTTTGCAGTCACCCTTGAGGTGCACCTTCTTTGACCAGAATTGGCAGAGTGTGGTAGCTATCAATGATTGAAGGAAATACTAAAATCAATTATGATGATATTTCCTGGTGAGCTTGTTTTGTGAAATCAGTCTTTGGATCTGATCTTTAGGTACTGTTCTCTTTAAAATGGAAAAGGGAAAAAGAAAACCCCAACAACAATTACAGAGCTACAGAGTCTGATAAACATGATGATAGAGCAAAGTTTGTGGGAAACTTCTTTGTTCTTTATTTCTTGGGCTTGGCAGTGTACATTTCAGGCACGGAGGGAAGTAAGCATAACTTAATCACAAAGACTGCATTTCTAACTCTTTCTCTGAGTTTCACTGTTTATGGAAATAAATTCCTTGCTGCAGTAATATGCACGCTGAAGTATCAGTATGTAGGGACAATAGAATGAGTTGAGGGATTTACTGATTTCATAGTGTTTGTGCAATAGAAGTTAGTATAGTATTAGAATTTCAGTCAGCCCAATCATTGGCAGTGATTTATAACCGGAGTTTTAAATGAAATTGGGAATTAGGGGAGAAACATTACTTTCTAGTCAAGTCAAGCAGCTGTGTTGTGGACAAGGGGTATTTCTTCTTGACTTACACCCAATCTGCGTGCATCAGGAACTCCAGTCTGAAGGAGCTTATCATTTTAGCAGTAATTGCCATGTAAATTCCATTCCTGCCTGTTAAAATGATGAGAGGAAAATGTAAGAAAAACAGATGCTCTGACCGTGTAAAGCCCATCAGATCCTCAGATCCAATGTAATGTAGCA
>VWZE01014110.1:29441-31941 GCA_013396675.1 Eubucco bourcierii
CTCACCACCCTCACTGTAAAGAACTTCCTCCTAACATCCAGTATAAATCTTCCCTCTGTCAGTTTAAATCCATTGCTCTTTGTCCTGTCATTGCAAGACCTTGTAAATAGTCCCTCCCCAGCCTTCCTGTAGGTCCCCTTCAGATACTGGAAGGCTACTCTAAGGTCTCCTGGAAACCTTCTCTTCTCCAGGCTGCAAAACCCCAGTTCTCTCAGCCTGTCCTCATAGGAGAGCTACTCCAGCCCTCTCATCATTCTCGTGGCTCTCCTTTGGACCCACTCCAACAGTTCCATGTCCTTCCTGTGCTGAGGGCTCCAGAACTGCACCCAGTGCAGTTAAATCACTTAATCTGTGTCTGACATTTAGAAAACAGAATTCTTACATTTTCTCATGTTTCTGACCAAATTTGTGGCTGGTATGTTACCAGTATGAAGATACATGGATTCTTTTATGCATATGTTTTGGGCAGTTGCAGATAATTCTCTGTTGCCAAGCTGAATGCCTGTCAGTGTTTCGCTTTCACATTCAGAACCTGTACCTGAGAAGGAAATGCAACCAAACAGAATGCAAACCCCAAGCCTACAATTCAGCATAAGTACTCTGTGTGTAGTGTGACAGGACCTTGTCTTTATGGAGGTGTAAGAGTCCAACTATCATTCTCTTAAAACTTGTGTGGTGATAAGGCCTGAATGGGCAAGGCCTACCCAGAAACAGGAGTTTTTAATGGCTCTCAGTGGTCTTCAAGCACCTTCAGTGATCCTACCTTCCTCCTTTCAGGCTGAAGTTGAGATCTGCTCCTTGCAGGGAAATTAGGATTAGGGAGAGAGAAGTTCTGTCTAGACAGGATGATGTCTTTTACCTGAGTTCGTTTCTTTGTGTCTATAGTAGATGCTACACTGGGTAGAGCTCATGCAAATCAGCACCACCTCTCCACGCTTCACAGAATCACAGAATGTCAGGTGGAAGCTTAGGATGACACCAATATCCCAAGAGTATAAAGGGGCAGTAATATTTTGATTCATGTGCACCCACCACCAAAGAACTAAAGATCTGAACTGATCCTGTGAGATGTTGCTGGACCCAAGGGTGATAGTATCTTACTTTCTATCTTAGTTTTTCTCTCTCTTTTCCTCCTGTTACTCCCTTTTCATTTCCTGTCTTCATAGGCATAACCTACTTGGATCTTAAAGTCGTTGGCAAGAAAATGACACCTACACCCTACCCTGTTTGTTAGGAAAAAATAATTGTTTTGTGTTGTTCCTCTGAGTCATTGCTGTGACTGTACCACTTCTGTGACCCTGCTGTGCTGGGATAGCCTTTTCCAGGAGATCATAGCCATTCACCTCCCTCATTGACCACTGAGTCAGGTGAGACAGGAGGCTACTTTTTATTATTTAATAATTAAGAGCGGTGTTTCATGCCTCCTTTACTCTTTACTCTTTACTCTTTACTCTTTACTCTTTACTCTTTACTCTTTACTCTTTACTCTTTACTCCTTATTCACGTTTTTATTCACATTCTCATTCTTGTTCTTATTTTTTACTACAAGAACAACACAAAAAATTTAAAATAGCATTGAAAGATGAACACAGCCAAGTTCTTACTCTACATCCATCTGCAATCCTTGGAAATGTCAGGTCAGTGTGGTAGAAGACAAGTGTAAAGGCATCACTACACATGCAGTTGTAAAATTAGTTATCCTAAACCAGGTATCTTATTTCATGATAAAGAGCAGTCAATCATTTCTCCCACAGCCACTGCTCTTAGCTGGCAAGAATGACATTTGGTTGGTACCCATGGAGGGTTGAGAATAACTCAGTTTCACAGAGAATGAAGCTTGGGGTTTTTTTTAGACGTTTTATATCAAGAACCTTTGATACATAACTCAAAGTGTATCTTCTACTACAGTGCTACCTAACGCTTGTACACCTGCCTTCTGAAGCTTAGGAAATTTCTGCCATTGCTATAAGAATATTAGGAGGTTTAAAGAGGAGCTGGCAATGGAAAGCTACAGCACTTGCAGCATTGTTGCCCTGCTACCCACTAAAGTCAACACATGGCAGACAATCAAATATATTGCCTGTTGGTTTGACTGTTTTCTTATTACAACTGCAACAAGATAAATTAGTGCCCAAGTGGAGGCCAAGCACATGTGTGCGTTCATGTTCTTCACTTCAGACAATGCTGTTATTAAAATCAACTTGGTTTGTAATTAGAGGTAAGTAGCTGTCTCTAAAGCTGAATTGAAGTAGAAAAACAGTGCTTGATATTCTGAGTGTAAAATTCACAATTGTGTAACAGATTGAGATGGTAATAATAGTCCTGCTGTTTTTTTTTTCGAAGTACCAGTAAGTCAGCACTTTGAACTGAAGGTAGCTTGCTTCTTGCAACAACGCTCCCATCGAGTCTGCAAAGAGATAATTGAGACAGAAAGTTGCATATCAGAGCAGACAGAGCTAGATTGTGCTCTGATAATGCCTGATAGACTGGACATTAGGAA
>VWZE01014110.1:36941-46941 GCA_013396675.1 Eubucco bourcierii
GACAGACAGTGTGTAAATCTGTCCATGCAAAAATCCAAATGTTTAGTTTGCTTCTAGTCACTGTAATAATCTGCTTATTTTCTTTCGCTGGAGCGATGACATCATTTAGCAGAATGCACCACAGACAGGAGCCCTAGATAAGGCTCTGTTTCTGTCAATCATTCACTTCATGATTGGCAAGGAGATAAATAGGAATTTACTAGAGGTTTGCTTCCAGCTAAAAGAGCAGACAACACCCTGGAATGAGTATATGAAGAGCAAGTGAGTTTAGCATCCTTAGCCTCACAGCTTGGGAAAATATCTAGGAATAAGAGTCCTTCTAAAGTCAATGTTGTTGAAGTTTGGTATCTTATTATCAATAGCTGAGCAGTCTTCCTGAACAGAAGCAGTTAATTGATAAACTAAGCACTTGCCATGGAGTAGCAGGAAAACTTGTGCATATCTTCTGATTGGCTGTATTAGTTTCACTGCCATCGTGTTTGAGAATCAGATTTGTTTCTTTCTGAACTTCGGCATTGTTATTTGTCTGATCAGAAATGTCAAGTTTGGGTCATCAAAACCGACCCCGTACTGAAAACTAACACCCCTCACCCCCTTTTTAGATCAACTGTGGTTGACTCAACAGTATTTATGTCATGGGAGTTATTATTAAAGAATGGTTTCAGAGTTATTCTGTAGCAAATCACAGGCACTCCGTGATATAAACTTACTAAATATCTTTGTTGCTGGCAGGGCTATATTTTGGTATGAACAGACTGGAAAGAAAACTTAGAAGTAAAACTCAGCTATAATAGGAAAGGTAGTCTAATCTTTTAAAATTGCATTTAATCTCCTAAATCTTCTGATTTCATTAAATTTTGAAGGGTAATAAAACATGATTGAAATACATCTGAAATATAGTTTAATGAAAGTAATCTGCTGTACTGAGAGTGTACTGTTTTGTCAATCTGAAGATTTAAGATGAAGCCATACAAAATGGTTGTGTCTTAGACTTCAGAGTTCTTTTAATTTCTGTTGTACATATTAATTTTTTTTTTAATGTGGATACTACCAATTATTTAAAAATAATAAGGAAACTTCTTTAGAATTCAGTGAAAGGATCTTAAGAAAATTTAGAAAGGAAGACATAACATAAACATGACCGATTAGGGGAACGTACCTGGCAGAAGAATATGTTTCTGTCCATAAAGCCAATTGTTCCTCTTCCTGTTGTTTCCAAAATGATAGAGACCATAAATGAACAGCTGTTAAAAGCATAATGATTTATACAACAATGCTCTGATCCTCTCGAGTTTATATTTAGAAGGAGAACTGCATTTTGAAATGGTAAATTGGCTTAGGAATCACAACCTCCAATGATACTATCTTAATTAAAAATACATGCATTTCTTGGTAATGTTATGCACCTCCTCCATTTAAAAATAGGAAGGGAACAACAATTAAGCATTTTCCATGTGCTAATTTTTGTTTAATTTCAGAGGGTTAACCTTCTGAGAAGGAAGCTTCTGCTGGCACATTAGTGATAAACATTACATTCAAATAGTGATAAATACTATATAATACTCCCAAATAGACATTTTTGCTGTTGAATCCTGGGATGCTTTCTACAGAGATCTCAGTATATTTTTAATGAGATTGTACATCAGTTTGTGTGTTGTAGTTTAGACATATTGGCTTTAATTATTTTTGAATGTGCAGTTTTTACAGTAGACAGTATATATATGATTTAAGACTTACCACAGCAGTCTGAATATCACTTGGCATTTTAGCAAAATGTGTGATATTAAAAAGACCATGAATTTCAGCTGGATTTTCATTATTTTCTCAGGCATACAATATTCCTCTTCACTCTCAATTCTTCTGTTCCACACGTGCAACATTTTGCATGTTATATTAAAACAATTATATCAGCCATATCATCTCTCACTGTACTGTGGTTCCTATTATTATCACAAATAATATTAAGTCAACCAAATTCAGCATTTTCTGGCAACCGAGCACTGTGATATTTTGCTTAAGAAAATCTAAAGGAATTCTTAACAAAAACAAGTTTCAGTGTGTTGGTAGGTTGGCCAGTGCTTAAAGTGGAAGTTTTGCTTAAGTGCTGTGTAATCTTTTTTAGGTCAGTATCAGCCTTCCTCTTGCTATAATCTAAGCACAATTTTAAGGCATATAATTTACTTGAGTTTAAACATCTTCCAGTATTATTGGCAAACTGTTGTGAATATTATGCCAGTGGACAAAACCTGTGAAAATGAAAGTGACTGAAACAGCTCATGGAAAATGAACAGTTGTTTTTATTATACCACCTGAGATAAAACAAACAAATGGATTAAAAGTAAATGACAATTTGGAAACTCAGTTTTTAATAAACCAATAATTTGTTAACAGTGTAAGCTTGATGTACTTCATCTTAGTCCTTTTGACAAGACTCATTTTGTTACAGCTGTGGCATCATTTCAGAGGCTGATCTAATTCTTACAGAACTCAGTATAATCTCATTGACTTCAATACAAGTTGAATTGGACTAATAATGAAAAATATTATAATATTAGGTTTAGGAAAAAAAATAGTGCTTACAGCTGATCTGAGTCAAACTGAATTTCTCTGATATTTTACTGATGTCAGTAAAATCATACTGTAAGTTGGTATTGCTCTTTTGTGACAACTGTGAGCTCTTATCCTGAGAACCTATTAAAATCACAAGCCAGCAGTTGTTCACTTACAAGACTGTACAGATATATGCTTAAATGCAATACCAAAAGAAGTGATTTTGTATAAACCAATTTGTAGTAAGTTATCAACTGCAGAGATTAAATAAAAGATATATTACCATTTTTTTTTTCTTGCTCTACATTTTTATCAAATCTGTGATATGTTATTTTCAGCCTATAGTCTTATTTTTCCTTTAGGGGAGTTTCTGCTTTTCTTTTTGAATTTCACTGTAAATGACAGCTTTTGGTTTTGGGTTTTTTTTTTTCCCCTTCCCTATGATTTCATATGAAAGTAAATTGAAAGCAGCAAAGATTTTAAGATAACTTACAAAAAGAATAAAACCTGATTTTTTAAAAGTATTTTTTTTGTAAAATACATATTTGACAGAGCAGTTTGACTTAAAAGCAAACAAACAATAGAAAAAAAAACAACCAGAGACATAAAATGAGCCACAAATTGTATGAGGATTCTGTACCACTTTATATTTTAAGATATCTTCTGTTCTAGCTCTGAGTAAATTTTCTCTCATTGCTCCTGAATTTAAAGAAATAGAGTAACCACAGAGACAATCAATTATTTTTTATTAGTTGTGTTAGTAGTGGAACTATCTGGGTTTTTTGAAAACAGCTTGAAATTGCAGTTGTCAAAATCAAAGTCTTTATTTGTCTGTTTATCAGCATTGCCGCACAGGCTCATACTGTAAATGACTCTTTGATAAGTGGACTATGCTGGGGAGGTTTATGAACAAACAGGGAAATTTGGACTTCTCACAAAGCAGGTGGACTTCTCATGTTAGTAGCTGAACTCAGGTTAAATTGCTGGTATGTGGATTTGAGTAGGTCTGATATTTTCAGGAGTCTGGAGAGTGGTAGCATATGTTAAATGTAATTAAGAAGTAGCTGAACTGCAAATACATACACTTCCCAATATGTGTTTAGTTAAAATTAGGAGGAACCTTCTTTGCAGGCAAGTGTAACAGTTGTTAAAGTCTTGCTCTGTCACGTTCTCAGCAGCCGCAAGTTCATCAGACCATTGCAGTTCTCCAGGCTGTTATCTACCTGCAATGGAGTAGCACTTCCTGAGGTGCTCCTGGAAGTCTTTTAGAGTCCAGCCAAACTTGAATGAATTTGAAGAGGGTTTGGTACCCAAGGGCCAGAATGGACTTAGCCACTGCACTCCTTTGTTTTCTGTAATACCTGATGAAACTCTGGCTTGACCGAGCACATCTATCCTTGGTTGGTGCATGCTGAAATTCTCCAATATTCCCACCCTTCTGTCCTGCTAAGATGTATCTGTCTGATGCTGGATGAGCTCTGTGGTTTGTGGAAGCAAGCCTTGCTTCTCACCCTTTTCCTTTGTAAAACCTAAGGTCTGCCCTGATTTTCAGCTTCATAAAACCATTGTACTCTCCTCATCTCCAGCTACAAAAAAACAGCTGTCTCTCAGTGTGTGAAGCCTTTAAAGGAATTTTCAAAGGCTGTTTCAGCTGTAAATGTAAACTGAAAGCTCAACCCCCNCCCTTCTCTTTCTTGGTGATATTGCTGAGTATAATGTGCTTGACATTTTTAGAAATGTGTGGCATGGTGTAGTTTGATACCATAGCACTTTGCTGTTTTACAAGCTACAGCGTGTCACAGATTAAAGCTTTGTTGGATGCAACAAAGCTGGTAATAAATAAACCTCTCTGATGTCACTGTGACCTAAATTAAACTCATTCTGTTTCTTTTGTTAGCAAAAGAGTAGTTTTCATCACTTTTGGAAGACCACTAGAGTTTTTAAAAATACACTTTAATAAAGATTTTAACTTAGTTGGAAATCAGTTGTGGGTCAGAGTAAGTGTCAGTGTCTGCTGGTTTCTAACCATTGTATGCTGGGTGTTTTGGACAGGGTAGTATGCAAAGGAGAGAAGACTTAACCGTGGAAAAAAAATAAGGAATGTGAGAACTGACAAAGTAGCTGAATGCAAATGCACGAAGAAATGCTGCTCTTCTCTGTCAGTTGATAAATATGCAGAGATAGGAGTTTTATTTTTGTTTTAAAATTACACATGCCTGAGCATAGGGGTATTTAGAAGCCTGAAAGAAAAAAAGATTATTTTGTCTAGTCAAGTCTGGTAGATTATTGGGCTTTTTCTTGCAAATGTTTTAATGGGTGACTCTACAGTCTAGTTTGACTCTCACACCTAGTTAGGTGTCCATTCTGAAGAGGAAACTTTTCATGGAAAACTGTACTCAAGGCTTAAACTATTAACTTTTCCTATACAGCAAGGCTTGCTCTTAGCAGTCTCCTCCTGCAAATATGCCTTAGAATAACTGGTTGGCTCTAAAATGAGTGGATGCTAGGTCTAACAGAGGATGGTAAGAAATAAGTCAAAAGTAGTACCTGCCTTTCATTGCTTTGCAAGCATCTGCTAGTCTAAAGGTTGATTTTATTTGCTGTCAGGATTATTTATTCTGATGACACAGAACACTGTCAGTGCTTCTATTCAACTGTAAGCTACTTGTGTTATGGTGGACACCTCTCAGATTTAAAAAGTAAACTAGAAAAAAAAAATAATACTTGCTGACAGCAAACAAAACATTGTTAAAACATAGGAACTATTTATTCTTTGTGAAGCAGGAAGCAACCACTGGTATCAAGGTGACTGCAACAGGTGCCCCTAGTTTTGAGTTCAGATACTTGTCCTGATTTCCCTTCTATTATCAAAATATATTGAAGGAACTTTCTAATATCCTTGCAGACAAGTAATGGTTCAATTACAATTGATAAAGATAAGTGCAGACAAGTAATGGTTCAATTACAGTTGATAAAGGTAAGTTTTGCTTTAACATCTTTGAGATGTCCTGAGCACGTAACTGACATCTTGATGTAACCTTTGGAATATGTGACCAACAGGACATGAGAGGTGATATTCCCCCTCTACTCTGCTCTCATGAGACCCCACCTGGAGTACTGCATCTATTTCTGGTGCCCCCAGCATAAGGACATCAAACTGCTGAATTTTGTCCAGAGGAGGGCCACAAAGATAATCAGAGGGATGGAGAACCTCCCCTATGGGGACAGGCTGAGAGAGATGGGGCTCTTCAGCTTGGAGAAAAGAAGGTTCTGAGGAGATCTTAAAGCAACCTTCCAGTACCTGAAGGGGAGCCTGCAATAAAGACTTTTTACAGGGGTTGGAGTGATGACACAGAATAACTTTAAGCTTGAGGGTAGGTTTTAGAGTAGATATTAGAAAAGAATTCTTTACAGTGAGAATGGTGAGACTGTGGAACAGGTTGCCCGGAGAAGTCATGGATGTCCCATCCCTGGAGGTGTTCAAGGTCAGGTTGGATGAGGCCTTGAGCAACCTGGGCTAGTGGGAAATGTCCCTGCCCATGGCAAAGGTGTTGAAACTAGACGATCTTTAAGGTCCCTTCCAACCTCAACCATTCTCTGAACTGATGAATCTGGAGGTAGTTGCATCTTGCTTTCTTTAAATGTGTAGGCATTTGAGAACAAAACCTATGTTTAGAATCATGAAGACCCTAGTGATTTGAATCCAGTCTTCTAAATTCCAGTACAATGTCTACTGCTCTTAAAAATTAGAGACTTATCTTTACAAACACTTGGAGGAATGACTATAACAAACTGAATGACTGAATTACAGTTGTTGTTCTTTTCTGCCTCTGAATGCCACGAACCATTTGTGCTTATGTAGAATATACTATATAACATTTGGTCAAGTGATTAATTTTCTACAGAATTCAAATTATTCCATAATTCTACCTCCCCAAATCTAATATAAATTGATGAGATGTTCTAGAATGCTGGTAAATTTCTCCAGAATGGTTTCTGGGTGGACCAAGCTTTTTCTGAGTTAAAAACATTGTCGTGTGCATTGTAGTCATAACTACAGAGAAATTTATGATGGAGAGCAACTGATAGGGTAATTGAACTGCAAAAAAAATACCCATTTTATATCACTGTTCCATTAGACTGTGTTAACCCAGGGTTTCTCTTCCAGCACTGTGTTCTGGAGTTCTCTACACAGAGGAAAAAAAAGTGTTTGAATGAAACTGTAGGTTTTTATTGATGTATTTATGATTCTAAAAACTTTGGAATCACTACTGTTATATACAGATGTTCAGCTTTCTCCACATTATATATTTGTCCTAGTAAAAACTCGTAGAGTAGTGTTAATGAAACATACCTTTATATCCTTTAAACAGTAGGCTGTGACACTATTTTAAGTGATTCTATGTTATAAAAAGCTCTACAGCAAGATTAATGTTACAAAATTGACAGAATATTGTAACACTGTGGAAGATGGTAAATTTAAAACTTTCCATTATGCCTTAATGAATACGATGGGAATCATGAGGCTGTGTCTGGTTGTTGCATCATGTCTTTGAGCTGGCTTATAAGGCTGTTTCCTTCACATAAAGTAACCTTTAGTCCTGCTTCGTTTATACTTGATAATGTTTTTCAATGTTTTTAACTTGGAAGATACAAATTTAAAGTGTGCTTCTATTCTGAAAAGCAATGATGTTAAAGTAGTAGCAGCAACCTCAACAGAATCACTGCCTATTTGCAGAGACATAAATGCTTGGGAAAGCACCAAGACTAAATTTTAACTACATTTCTCCTCAAAGTGCATTGCAGAGTCAGGAGAGATACTGAAGAATAAGCAGTGTGCTCTTCTAGCTTGTAAATCACCAGTGGAATTGTTAACCAACCTGTAGCTGCAGGCCTACATTTTCCTCTCCTGTGCTGCTTTGTTGAAGGCAACAGGCCAGTTTTGTCACTTCTCTGACAGGGTATTCAGTTCAGTGTGTTAGGACAGGTAAATTTGAAATTGGTGATATTTCAAAGCTGAAGCAAAGGTCAGGAATTGATGCACGTAGCCTATTGCTGATGTGCAAGTCAGACAGAACAATCTGAGAGTTGAGGTGATGGCAGTTGTGAAAACACATTTTTTCCCCTCAGAGCTGAAGAAATGTGAGTGCTGATATCTGCAGAAGCCCTCAGTGCCATTTTGGAGGACTTTTCAGAATGTGATGTAGTCAAATTTTCAGACCTGTTGGAAGGAGTGGGTTGAATGTGCCATGATTTTCATTGGCTTGCTTTTTGCACGGATATTATATAACACCTTGCACATTGCTCTGTTTCCCAAGGTGCATTTAGGTTTTAAGGCACAGTTCTTTCATGTGAGTGTCCTTTTCTGCTTGTTTCAAATTGTCCTGTGCTAGATATTCAATAATCTATGATTTTATTTTTTTTTTTGACTCCTTGACCACAGATACAGTTTAGTGGTGGAATTACATTTTGAAATTTATATACATCTTTCAACAGCAGGTTGTGAGGCACCAGAACAAAGCTTGATAAATTCTGCAGACTTCAAGAACTTAGAGAAATATATTTGCTTGTTGGATCTGATGTTACTATATAAGGCTGTGATCCAGGTTTGTTAGTCTGCAGAAATAGCACATGTTCCAGTGTTGCTTTTAAATCTGTTGCACAGCTCCATCCTAGCACCATACTAGTCTTAAATACTTGCAAGACTGTTGAGAGTAAGAGCATTTCCTGTCTATACCTACGTTTATGTTTTTGGTAGATGCTTGTTAAGATGATGTGATGGAATCAGTATAATTACATCATCAATATCTTCTGCATAGACTTTGTTTAGTTATATTTGAACTAATAAGTGTCTGGACTTAATGCTGGAAAATTATGAAATTTCTTGAGTCCCTTCCCTACCCAATACCTCCTTTAATTTTTAATTATTCAAGTCATGAAAATGCAGCTTTCCTTCCAACTTCATGGCCCAGGATCTATGTGGCTTAAAGTGCAGTCACTGTGAAATTGATGAACATCAGTTGTACTGAGTTCATATGCAACCATACTGGGAAATTAGATTGGCTCATGAAAACAAAAGAACATACACACTTCATAGCTGCTAATTTCATGCATACAGTGTATTTTTGTGTGAAATTTCGTTTTTCTTATGCTTTGAGATACACTTGTAGGTTAACTATAAATTTTTCAGTATAAATATTATAGATTAGGAGTAGGAAGTTTTGTATAGGAGGTTTTAAGAAGCAGCAGCAGCAAGGAAGTTGGCAGAAATGGGTGCTAAGGTGGAGGACTTTGAGATGGCTGGAGATAAGATCAGGGAAAGAGTGTGCAATGTGGAGACAGAAGAGTTGATGAATCATGATACAAACTTTCAGACAGAATTGTAAGTTTTGACATGGCATACATTAACCTTCTTGTGCTATCTTCAAATTTTGTTGATCTCAGGCAGTCCTCAGTTCCTCTATTGGTTCAGGTAAAGGATAGCTGTTGCCTATTTTACGAATGGTGGCAGAAATTTAGGTGGGTCTAAAAGTGTACTGTAGGGGAAAAGGAGATTTTACAACTAAACCAGAGCTCACGGGTATGGGTTAGTCTCCCAAAAGTTAAAAATTTGGTGCAAGAAATCTCTGTGAAAAGCATTCTGAAGGACAAAAGTCTTCTTTACCAAATGATGCTTGTAGATCTGGGCCATCCTGTGTGTGGAGTGGAACAGGATCACTATGGGAATAACTATTCCTCATTAAACTCTGTAGGGATGCATTTATTTATACTCTTTGTAAACCACAGTCTGCTGCTGTTGTCACCAACCAGATTGTGACAAGTGGCAATACTGCAACCTCTTCTTTAAGGAACTGTGAGTGGGTGCAGCTCTGCTATGAGGACAGGCTGAGAGAGTTGGGGCTCTGCAGCCTGGAGAAGAGAAGGCTTCCAGGAGACCTTAGAGTAGCCTTCCAGTATCTGAAGGGGACCTACAGGAAGGCTGCGAAGGGACTATTGACAAGGTCTTGCAATGATTGGACAAGGGGCAATGGCTTTAAACTGGCAGAGGGGAGATTTAGACTGGATGTTAGGAGGAAGTCCTTTGCAGTGAGGGTGGTGAGACACTGGCACAGGTTACCCAGGGAGGTTGTGGCTGCTCCCTCCCTGGAGATGTTCAAGGCCAGGTTGGATGAGGCCTTGAGTAACCTGTTCTAGTCGGAGGTGTCCCTGCCTATGGCAGGAGTTTGGAACTAGATGATCTTTGAGGTCCCTTCCAACCTTACCATTCTATACACATATACACATATATATTTATTTCTATGAAAATACAAGCGTACTGTCATAAACGTTGATCAGTAATTCTTGCATGAAATTCTGCTGCAGATGTTGGAAGAGAGCAATAGAAACCTGCTAAATATGCTCAAACCTAGGAACACTCAGGCAAAAAAAGTGTCTGATTAATTTAAGAAGT
>VWZE01014110.1:51941-60594 GCA_013396675.1 Eubucco bourcierii
TCTTCTCCAGTCTCCTGTGTTCAGATCCAAAACCTCCCTGACTCCCTCAAGAGCCCTACCTGCATGAGAGCTCCCAGATCTGACCTAGAGGAGTGTGGGATATTTAACTGGCAAATAATTTTACAGGGTAGATCAATTTGCCTGTTTTAAAGCTGTTGGGTGGTTTTGAATCATTTCTCTGTGGCTCAAAAAGCTGTTCAGAAGGCCCAAATATAAACTACCCAGTAAATCCATGAGCTTGCAAAGATGCTCTGGGTACTCTGTGTCCTCATTAGTGTATGAAGCTGCAGGCCATACTTGAAGTCTGCCCCTAGATGTTAAACACAACATGAGCTAATTTATGACAATATATAGATGATGAGAAATTTCTTGGTAGGCATGGAACAGCATTTAACATTAAAGTGTGAATTTTATGCTAGGGTGTTAGGCATTACAGCTAGTTAGAAAGATTTATATTTTAAATTGATTAATTAATTAAATTAATATTTAATTATAATTAAGCATTATGTGTAGTCCTTCTATTTCTTTTCTTTGATATATTGATGAATTGAAGTGCTACATGCTGAAGATCCTGATTAAAAAGAAAAAAAAAGAAAAGGAGAGTATGCAGAAATCTCTGTGTAACAATTGGGTATAACCTCAGCGATAATATTACTGACAAACGTTTTTGCAGTAAATTGAGACTTTGTTACATCCTTCAGCACAAACACATTCTTCATCCAATGGTTAGGATGGGTTTCCATTCTACTTTTTCTGATTTTGGTTTTTAATTTTTTAATTTTTAAAAAAACATTATTTAGTTATAATTACAGATAGATAGAACTGAGCTCTAAAAAGAGGCACTGAAGTTATTTTGCACCCTAGATACTGTCTTGACGTACTCTCATCAACAGATCAAATTTTCCTAGGAGACCAAAACCCTGTCAAATTTCAGTCTTTTTTTTTTTTTTGTGACTACATTTGGGTGCCAGAAAATAACAATACACTGTTTGTTTTGTTCTGAAATGATGATTAATTTGTACCAATCACATTTCATAGCTTACCTGGTGGATGTTAATCAGCATTTCTATAATTGCATTTTAGAAGCAGATTTAGGTTCAAATTGCCTTGGAAACTTTGAAGGATTTTTTTGCCTTCTTGTAGCCAGAGACCCAGGGATTCCTGCATGGCAGTAACTGTAGTGGAGAACTGGGGTTTGGCTGGGAAAGTCGCAGGTGGGAGAGGACAGCTGGTCTCTGCAGTGCTCTCTCCGGGGAGCTCCCACTCATGAGATGGTCTCCTGCATACGTTAATGGCATCCAAAGTTAACCAAGGCACTGTACTCTTCCAGGAAGCTCACATATTAGTGTGCCTGGTTATGTGGGAATAAAGAACGTGTGGAGGTTTCCATCCCTCTGTCTTCACAGGAGGACTTGGTAATTTGACACCTGACCTCTTAACCCAGCCGTCTTTTGTAGAAACTACATTTCCTTCCCCACAGGGAAGAATTTGAAGGAGACTGTTAGTTTCAATGAATTCAGCATCATTGCCCCACCAGCCCCCTCTATGCTCTTACTGGAAAAGGAGACAATGTGGCTCCAAATGACTAATGCAGTTCTTTTTGGTGGTTCTTTTTTAAAAATAACTTAAATTTTAGGCTTATCTGAAGTTATTGAGGTCTATATCTGAGGTTAACGTTATTAATTTATAATGACCTTCTCTGTGGCCTTCATGGGCTGAGATTGCTGTGCATGTTAGTACATACAGAGTAAAAATATTGTGGTGAGAGGATAGACTGTATTTATAGAAAACAGGGCAAGAGTCCTAGCTTCTATTAAAAAAATAAAAAATAAAAAGGGAATGCTAAAAAGAGAGCATTTACACACTTTTAATGAGTGTCGAGCTTGCCAAAATCTCTCAAATTGGTCCAGAGGTTTGGAATGAAGAATTATCATTTGAAGATGAACAATATGAGTTCTGCTGCAATTTCAGCAGCAATCCCCAAACCTGTTTTCTTTATCTCATGAAAACTTTAGAAACATAAACAGTGCTGAATTGCCACTGCGACTGAATAATGCGGCTTTTATTGTTGCTTGGGCTCAACTGTATATCCAAGAAAATAATTTAATACTTTATTAATAAATAGAAGGTAACTAAAGTTGACCGTGATCGAGTCTGTTGAAAATTTCTTAGTACCCTTAATTTGTTAGTAAATTCAATATATTTTGTTTAAACAGAATCATATATACAGTATATTAACTTTTTTTTTTTTTCCCAGGCAATCTTTACTCAGCACAGAAAGGCCAGATGTATGGGAATTGTAAAAAATCAGGATATGCATAAAAACTGTTCAAGTGCATAAAGCAGCCCCATCTGGAAGACATCTAACAGAAATGAAGTTGTACAAAACCATTCCATTGATAATAAAGCTAATTTTTATGGGTCTGACAAGTATGTAATTATGTTCAGTGGTGCTTTTCAGATTTTATCACAGTCAATAAACCGCAGTGGTAATTTCATTCCCATTTGACATATTTACATGGAAACATTTGATTGGAGGAATTAGTAACCCTGAAAGCCTTGATAGATATGTTTTAATGATCTGTGACCTCCACAGTCCCTCATCTGTTTATTGTTGCAACAGGCGAGAAGTCGTTCCTCTGTGACCTCTGTGGCTTTGCCGGCGGGACACGTCATGCCCTCACCAAGCATCGGCGGCAGCACACAGGTCAGTGAAGCTGTCTTT
Organism: Eubucco bourcierii; assembly: GCA_013396675.1. Classification (NCBI taxonomy): domain Eukaryota; kingdom Metazoa; phylum Chordata; class Aves; order Piciformes; family Ramphastidae; genus Eubucco; species Eubucco bourcierii. The sequence continues at coordinate 54,667 of VWZE01014110.1, forward strand.
ACTCTCTGCAATGTTTTCTCCAGCAAGGGAGTCCCTCTGCACTGGGGAATGGCACGCTCGTTGTTGGCTTTCTGGTGGGTTTTGTCAAACCAGTGTGCCCAAAGCCTGCATCAGATCTGTTAGCAGTTTAGGGCAGGGAGGGAGGAGATGTGTTTTGCTTTTTTTTTTTTTTTTTTGAAGGAAGTAGAATTGCAAAGGCTGGCTTTTTGTTTAAATGGATGCAAAGTCTACTATTTTTTTTTTTTTTTTTTTTCCCAAGGCTAAAATAGATTACCTACTGTGAAGATTTTGCCAGAGTCTGCTAGAATGTCCCTGGGTGAAAATTAGAGTACTACATATAGATTAATCCATTATTTTGGACTGAGACATAGTTGAAAGGCAGTGTTGTTTCAGTTGCCCTTTTGTAATTTTAAGATACTTTGTAATTAATAGGTGCAACTTTAAGAGTTACCACATGGTTGGCATGTAAAGCAGGATTTCTCTCCCAGAATTAGTAAAGCTTTTCTACTGCCTAGTTATAAAAAATTAATATCAGATAAAATTAAATTGGTTCTTCGCTTCAGAAGACCAGAAAAAAGTATAAGTATTAAACATTTATTCATATATTTTACCTTAATTGTGCTTTTCAGGAGTTCCTTGTAAGTGTTTGATTATTTGAATACAGTTTGTTCAAACCGACACAGAAGTGTTGCTACTTAAGCCATTGTAGTTTTTGGTTTATTGATTGTCATAAGAATGATGTAATATCATCAGGAATTGCTGTGTGAATTAAGTGACCATTGTCTAATGGACAGTGGAAAGAAATGGCTAACAAATGAGAAGCTGTAGTTGTTACATCATGAGTTTTCCATGGATTTTGTAAAGGAATCTCAGTTGGAGATTTTATTATGTCTCTGAATAAACTAATCATGATTCAGGACATACAACATCTAAGCATGTACTTTTCTGGAGAGTGGCTTCTCTCTTTCTTAAGAGCCAGAAGCCATTCTTTCCACCCTGTTTTCAGTTTATTAAAGCAGCCATATTTGGAAGACAGTCTGATGCTTTAAAAAAGATGAGGGTTTCAGCTTGAAACAGATAAACATGCTCTCTCTCTCTCTCTCTCCATATACACACACACACACACATATATATATATATATATAAAGGCACAAAAAATGTGGGGCCAAAATTTGCTTACACTTTTAACTGTAATCATACCACCAGAATTCTTCTTCTGGTAGCTAGGAGGATACATTTGTGTGAGAGTACTGCCAGAGTCAGTTCTCATTCGCTGCAGAAAGTCTGGATTTTTAGTGTCCAAGAAAATGCATTTAGTAAACGCAAGTTCTCATAGTATTGCTCTCTCTGAGTGATACCAGGAGCAATGCAACTTCTGGCATGGATGTTGTATGCTTTAGTTGTAACTAAGAGTTTACTTTTTTTTTTTGAGCTTTGAAGAATTTTCACATGTTGGCTGAAATTTACTAAATAAGAATGGATTTTTTTTTTTTCCCCCTTTAGCAGCAATAAGTTCTTGTTATCAACAAGGTGAGAACTACCTTTTTTTTTTATTGGCCTGCTGTGTGACTCACTGGGATCATGCCTGTGTCTATGACTCATAGTACAACCACTCATTTCAGAATGGAAAAGTGCAAAAAATGCTTATTCTTGTATTTACCTTTCATGACTTTATCCAAGTGCAGAGCTGGTTCCTCAGAAGGGAATTATTAGTTATATGTTTATACATTTGTATAAATATAAGCAGATAGAAAAAGTATTTTCTTTCCTGGTTCACGTGGCTGATAATGTGGTGTGTTCCTGGTGAAAAGCTACCCAGGTTTCCAATGGCATCTTGCCCTTCTTTTGCCAGCATGGTAGAATTTTGTGCCATGACCACAGGGATTCGCAGCTTATAGATTATAAAGCTTGCATCTAACATGCATAACTTTATATTTTATGTCAGGACTGGAAGCTCATTATTGCTTTGCTATTAACTTTATGCTATACAGGACAGTATCTCAGAGGCAGAGGGATCTATCTTTTTGGCATTTATCTGCCTCTCTGACACAAACAGAGATGATTCTTTAGCAGAAAAATTATCTGCAGCTTCTGTTTGTTTCAAGGAGAATGACACAACCCACCTTTACCTGCATTGGTGCACTTACATGAGTTCCCATGTTTTTTTCATCCAGTGCACAACTTTATCTCAGTCCTTAGCTGCATGCACTCCTCTTTGTATCTGTATTTTTTCTTCCATGTCCCCAGTTGGCACAATTTTCCCAGAGCAGAATGCCAAAGCAAATTACAATCAGGTTTGAAAGGGATAGGTATCAAAAATAGTCTAAATGGCTTAAATAATTCCCTACTGTAATGCAAGCTGTCTAGAGGGCTGACACAGAACATCTTCCAATCCAAGATTTACTTCTATCACCTGTCAGAGACCCTTGATTCAAGGGCCAATGAGCAAATCCTCACATGTAGTTGAGGAGTCTTAACCGGCTTAACAAGCCTCCTCTCGTCCCAACCTCAAGGCCTAGGGTATCCTGCCACCTCAGAGAAATGTTCAACTGCTGATAAATATTTGACACAAGAGAGGGCTGCCTGTAGGACCAACCACTTAGGCTTTTGATGCTCTTGATTCTGGTATTTCTTATTCTGTTCCTCTCTTTTTAGATTAAGTTATTTTTTAGGTACCTAGAGAGATACCTTTACCAATGAGAAAATCCTCCTGAAGATGGGAAGATAAATAGTAACACTGCAAACTTTAGTGTGGACTGAATTTAGAATTAGTTGAATTCCACAAAGAATTTAAGCCATTATCTGAATTTTGTAATTAAAAAATGGTAAATAACCTCTGCATTAGCTGTCAGAAACATGTACACACACCCCAAAGAAACATATATCATTTAAAGGTTTTACCTTAGTCATGATCAATTAGGGGCTTGCATAAGAGAAAACAAGCAAGAATAATTATTTCTGGCATGAAAACTTGAAAGCATTTAATTCTTAGATTTAAAAATGTAATGTTTGTGTTCTGGTCTCCTCCGTTGTCTGGCTTTTGGTGTCAGTCTAGTTTTATAGAATCATAGAACGGTAAGTTTGGAAGTGACTTCAAGGATCATATAGTTGCAATCCCCTGACATAGGCAGGGACACCTCCCACTAGCACAGGTCACTCAAGGCCTCATCTGACTTTGCCTTGAACACCTCCAGGGAGGGAGCAGCCACAACCTCCCTAGGCAACCTGTGCCAGTGTCTCACCACCCTCACTGTAAAGAACTTCCTCCTAACATCCAGTCTAAATCTCCCCTCTGCCAGTTTAAAGCCATTGCTCCTTGTCTTGTCATGACAAGACCTTGTCAATAGTTCCTCCCCAGCTTTCCTGTAGGCCCCCTTCAGATACTGGAAGGCTGCTATCAGGTCTCCTGGAAGCCTTCTCTTCTCCAGGCTGCAGAGCCCCAACTCTCTCAGCCTGTCCTTACAGCAGAGCTTCTGCAGCCCTGTGAGCATCTTCGTGGTCTCCTCTGGACTCACTCCAACACTTCCATGTCCTTCCTGTGCTGGGGGCTCCAGAACTGCACACAGTACTCCAGGTGGGGTCTGAGGAGAGCAGAGTAAAGGGGCAGAATCCCCTCCCTTGTCCTGCTGCCCACACTGCTCTTGCTGCAGCCCAGGACTGGGTTGACTCTCTGGGCTGCATGCACACACTGTTTTCACCCCTTCTGATTGTTTCCTGGGTCCTGCTGTAGTAACAGGCTTAGTCCAACAGTGCTGATCTGTCACAGCCTTTGTTCTCTTGCATGAAATTCTCTCCTTAGTACTGCAAATTGCAAAACCCCAATCCTCACCTTCTTCACAACGGCAGTCTACAGTAGCTTCTTGTATGTTGGCTATGGTGGAATCTTTCTGAGGATCACAGATGCACATTGCTGTAGTAGAGTGTTAGAGGGTAAGGACACTGCACGGCAGCAGTTCTGTAGCAGTCACTCTGAACCTGTGGAAAAGAAGAATTGTGTCTTTGTTCAGATATCTTCAAAGATTTTTTGAAGATGGCAACTTATGTTGTACAGATCACTGTTTGTACAGTTGCTTCTTCTGCTCACTCATTTCGATCTTGCACTTCTCAAGACATTTATAGGTCAATGTAATAAAGAAAGAAAATTTAATAATATATGTGTTTTTATCCAGATGAGTGACTCACTTTGTGTTTCTGTTTCTCATGTGAACTGCTCTTTGACTTTAATGTGTAGTTACATTACTTGGCATTGAATTTAATGTATAATGTAGCCTCTTCCCTTCAACTTCTCCACCACAGCTTAAAAAAATTATAATGTAGCACAGCAAAAAGCCTTATTGCTCTTTTCAGCAAGAGGAGAGGTGAAATTTGAAGTGTATCTTGTGTTGTCCTTCCTTTTCTGTTTATGCCAGCGTTTGCAGCAGAATCTTGAACTTGATTATAGCAAATCTTCGGCAAAAAATGACACCAAAAACTTGGGTGTGTTAAAACTTTCTCTCTGCTTAAGAGAAATAATTTAGTGGAACAGTTTTCCTTCCCATTTCTGAGCATACAAATGTCACAGCAACCCTATGGCATCTACAGGGTTTCTCATAAGAAAGCAAGAGATCAAGGATGTACTTATCTTAAATTAAAAAAAAAGTTGACCAGACTTAAAGCAAGCAGAGTTTAATATAATTCAGGCTTCATTAGCAAACCTTTCTGGGGAACAGTCTTAACAAACACTAGAAATAGTTGGAAGTAAAAAAAAAAACAATCCTGTAACATGCAAGCAGATGGCTGCATTTTGTGGTCTACTCATTCCTTAGGTCACATGAAACTTAGAGGATTCTTTCTGTGCTGCTCAACACATCATGTGAAAGAGAAAGAGGTCTAAAAGTGATCGTTTCCCATTGAGATAACTGGAGTAAGATGTCTTCCATCTTACTAAGACTCTGATTAGTTGTTGCTGAGACTTGCAAATTGAAGGTAGCATTTGATTTATTTTTTTTTTCTTCACTTATGTGAAAGCTGGATCCTCTATAGCTCTGTATCTAATCTATAGGCAGAAATTATCTGAGCAGTTAAGATTATAAATAAAAAATTGATTTTACCATCCACAAATCAACAGGATTTATACTCTGTGTTATTTCAGTTTTCTTTTAAAAGGTACATGTTAAGTACATAGCTGCATAGAGAAATTTGTGATTGCAGTGTGTATACTCTCTGTCCTAAAAAAACTTATCATCAAAGACAGAGAACTCAGGTGAAATCAGAGAAAAAAAGGAAGAAAGAAAGAAAAGCAAAGCTGTAACGGGGTGGAGGGTAAGCTAAGATAGATGTCAGAAGAAGTCAGGGCAGAATTTGGAGAGGTAAGAGAAAAGAGAAGCCTTAGTCACAATCGTTTGAGAACAGAATAGGTAAAGCTGATGAGGCTAACTCTTTAGCAGCAGCTTTAATAACTGCTTTTGTACATACTGGTGCTCCCTTTTACCAGTGCCTTTGACCAGTTGCTTCCCCAAACATTGGTTGTGGGAGCTAAAATTTTCCGTGTTAGATGACTCAGAAAGGGTTTTTTCTTCAGAAGTTGCTTGCAGTAGAGTCAAAAGCCAAAACTACTACTTTGTTTTTGGTTTTGAGCTGCAGGTTAGGAAACACAGCTCACCGAAAGTGCTTGTGTTAAAAACAAAATAAAAGTCGCCCCAAAATAGTGGATCCCTGAGCTTGGTATGTGTGTATTTCCTTTTTTCCCCCTAAGAGCTCATTGGTCATTTTAGCATTTTGGGAGGGGGTCCAGAGGAGAGCCACGAGGATGATCAGAGGGCTGCAGCAGCTCTGCTGTGAGGACAGACTGAGAGAGTTGGGGCTCTGCAACCTGGAGAAGAGAAGGCTTCCAGGAGACCTGGTAGTGGCCATCCAGTATCTGAAGGGGGCCTACAGGAAGGCTGGGGA
>VWZE01014110.1:60644-96118 GCA_013396675.1 Eubucco bourcierii
ATGATCCTTGAGGTCCCTTCCAACCTTACCATTCTATGATTCTATATCCTTCTATTTCATGGGGTTAATGATGATGAGGCACAGACAACTCTTTTGTAATGGTAAAGTGGGGTTGATTTGGGAGTTTTTACCCTTATTAATTTTTAAAAGCTTAGATTTTGTTCTCACAGTTTTGGATACACTATTTTATACTTATTAAATAGTATTGTTGAAAAATTACTGTCAGTATATATTTTAAAAATTAGTGTTATTTTAATTTTCTATGAGTTGTATCCTTGACTGGGGTGAGGGAAAATCCTCCTGGAATACATAGTGGCAGGCTGTATAAAAATAAAATTAAGTTTATTGCCTGAAATGTCTGAGGGCAGGAATTAGGTGAAGAAAACTGGGACACAAAGGCTGGTGAAGAGCATTCTGGCCCAAAGATAAGGCAAACAAAAAAAAATCCCAAATCTTCAATGAGTAGGTCTGAGGAAACAGATAAAAAGAGAAGTACTGCTCCTACAGCTAATAGGTTCTTCAACACCCTCCAAACCAAGGAAATACCTCATCTTCTTTTAGATCTTTTTTCAACTGTACCTATCAGACTGGCTAATTTTCCATAGAAATAAATACTTTTCCCTGTGTGCAGCTGCTAAGAGTTACAAGTCATGCTAGGCTCTCTTCTTTCCTCCCAGCTTAGTTGGCTTTTGTTGTGAGGCAATGCTGTGATGTATTTTCTGTCAGGTGAGATTTACACATAGTCCACTTGACAGGAGCAGTTAGACGCAAGGATTACCTAAGGAGAAACTTCCTGGAGCAGCAGGCAAGGATGATCATTTTTCTTTTGGTCACAGAGGAATTTACAAACCCTCCTGGTTTCTGTGGGCCCTTGCTTGTCTGTTAGCCCCATTGGCCCTGCCCCAGCATAGTAACAGAATTTTACCTGATTTTCTCTGAATGGCAAACTAAAAGTCTCCTTTCAGTTCAGATCTGTGAGGTTGGTTTTTTTTGTTGTTGTGGGTTTTTTTGGTTTGTGTGTGGTGTGGTTTGGGTTTGGTTTTCTTTTTTTTTTTTGTTTGTTTGTTTTTGGGGGGGAGGGGTTGGTTTGTTTGTGTTTTACACTAAGGGTAAATTGGCAAGGTTCTAATGCATTTTAAATGAAAACAGTTAAAATGAGTATGTATGTTATCTAAAATACCTGTGGCTTTACTACTTAGGGTTGAAAATGTTGCTATCTCTTTTAATACCAGAAAATAAAATAAAGCAGGAACAAGAAATCTTCAGTTCAAGAACAGGTTACGTTGCTAGGGAGTCTGTGGCCTCCCAGAGAGTTTAATTGAAGCAGCAGCCAGTACCACTGAAACTGCTGGGAGAATCAGCTTCTCCAGAGCAGAGAGTCAGTCAGTGTCTGACAAGAAAACCCCATTTGGGGCAGGAAAGACATACTTTGTAGCAGTCTCAATTTGTCCAGCATAGAGGCTTCCTCATTGTGTCCTGCCCCTTCACCTTTCCTTGTCCCATGAAACAATAAATGAAAAATAGTGGCTGGTATTCTCTGCAGCAGCTGCTAAAAGCAATTATTCCAACTCTTTATGGAGCTTTCAGAAGCCACTCAGCTGTCCTTCTATACAGTGTTACAGACGCAGAGGATCTTGCATTTCTTTTTTCCCACGGGTGGAAGGAAGGCACAGTCTCCAAGAAGGAAAACTGCAGATTTGTCTCTCTTCTCAGAATTCTGGCAAAGTCTTTTGGAAGTCTTGAGTGTCTCATGCTTTAAGCAGGCTTGGAAAAAATCTGTCTTGGAGGCATGGCCTTTTGCCTTGTTTTCTGTTGGTGGTGTGTCTCCTGTCAATCTGAAAAGCTGCAAACAGTACCTGCTAAGAGACTTGTGGCTGAATTTTGAAACTGCCTGTTGTAGAGCTCTGAACATTCTACAAGGGAGGTGTCCATCTCTAGCAGTTTTATTCAGGCTTCTTAGCTTATGGATGTCAATTCCTCATGGAGTCTTTGGCATAAATATTTCTGAAGGCTTGCCCAGTGCCATCAACTGGGAGTTGCTTTTTGTCTTTTCTATGTAAAAAGAAACCTGCTTTCTCCCTTAATGGTGACTACTGTGCCTGTAAGCAACATGGAATGGTTTTGGAGCAAGCAGTTATAAAACACAGTGTAGGTGTCTTAGCTAGGCATGAAAGGCTCTGTAGCTGACATGAAACTTTAATTTCTTAGTGTCATCTAAGGGGTGGACCCTTCTGCTGGCACATAACAACTTATAAACTAGAATCACAGAATGTTAGAGATTGGAAGAAACCTCCAGAGATTGTTGAGTCTAAAGCAGGATCTGCCAAAGCAGGGTCACCTAGGGCAGACCACACAGGTGGATTTTGAAATTCTTCAGAGAAAGAGACTCCACAACCTCTCTGGGCAGCCTGTTTCACTGCTCTGTCATCCTAATTGTAAAGCAATTTCTCCTCATGTTGAGGTGGAACCTCCCATGTTCTGGCTTGTACCTGTTGTTCCTGGTCCTATCCCTGAGCACCACTGAAAAGTTTCTGGCACCTTCATCTCTGCACTCACTTCTCAGGTGTTTTTAGACGTTGCTAAGATCCCTTCTCAACCTTCTCTTCTCCAGACTAAATAGCCCCAGGTCTCTCAGTCTTTCTTTGAAAGGGAGATGTTCAAGCCCCGAGTTGTCCTCATAGCTCTCTGTTGGACTCTCTCCATCAGTTCTCTGTCTCATTGAGGAGCCCAAAACTGGACACAGTGTTCCAAGTGTGGTCTCACCATGGCAGAGTAGAGTTTTTTATTGTTTGATTTTTATTGTTCTTCAATTAGTAATCCTCTAGAAATTATCAATGCAGATTGCACATTCAGCAGAGATTTGATTTTCGTCTTTGAAAATATTGTTCTAGTCTGTTTGGTGATTGGCATCTTCCTTTGCATTAACCTTGTATAGAATCATGGGATAGACTACGTTGGAAGGGACCTCAAGGATCATCTAGTTCCAACCCTAGTACAGGTCACTCAAGACCTCATCCAACCTGGCCTTGAACACCTCCAGGGAGGGAGCAACCACAACCCCCCTGGGCAACCTGTGCCAGTGTCTTACCACCCTCACTGTAAAGAACTTCTTCCTAATATGTTATCTAAATGGAACCTGCTCTGGTTTTAAGCCATTGCCCCTTTACCCTGTGGCCACATGCCCTTACACAGTCCCTCTCCAGCTTCCCTGTAGACCCTCTTCAGGTATTGGAAGGCCTCTATAAGGTTTCCCTGGAACCTTCTCTTCTCCAAACTAAACAGCCCCACTCCCTCCCTGGAGGTGTTCAAGGGCAGGTTGGACAAGGCCTTGAGTAACCTGTACTAGTGGGAGGTGTCCCTGCCTGTGGTGAGGGGTTGGGACTGGGTCATCTTTGAGGTCCCTTCTGACCTTACCATTCTATGATCTGTTCTGTTATCTTGCTGAGCATGGAGGTGAGGCTGACTGGCCTTTAGTTCCTTGGGTCTTCCTTGTCTCCCTTTTTGAAAATGGGGTTACATTTCCCTCGTTCCAGTCAATGGGAACTTCACCAGACTGCCATAAATTTTCAAATATGATGGAAAGTGGCTTTCAAGTTCTTCTGCTGAAATTGTCCCATTGTTCAGAGAAGATGCACAAGGGCAGAAAGACAGCAGGCAAGAGAGGGGAAAGGGAGCACTGTGTTCTGGTTCATAACCTTCATCCTGGTTTGTGTGTATTATGTAATGCATAAGATGAAAAATCCAGGAGGAGAGAAAAAACAGAGATTCCTTCCTTCTGGAGATGTTCCTTTCTAAGCAGGCAGAGAATACAGGGTTCAGAGTGATTTATTGCCTTTGATCTCCAACAGTGTTCCTTCCAGGGCTGTTTGTGGGCTCGATTTCAACTAAAAATGTGGGGTGATAGGAACACCTGTCACCTGGTGGTAACATTTTCATGAAATAAGGTCCAGTAACATGGTTACCCTGTTTGTCCTTTTTGCTGCTGTGTAACACCACTTGTGAAGTCCACTAGCAAGTGATGTGCAGGAGTCATAATAAGAATAATATTTTGCAATAAGTAGTAATTACATCTGGAAATCTGTTTTGTATTTGCAGTGTTTATATGCACGTGGACTAAAATCCATCCTCAAGGGATATGCAATTTAGACTTGTCTCCCTTTTCCATTGATGAAAACTGATAATGCCTATCTTCTCTTGTCACCTTCTAGGAGAGAAACCATTCAAATGTGATGAGTGCAACTTCGCTTCCACAACACAGTCGCATCTGACACGACATAAACGTGTCCATACTGGAGAAAAGCCTTACAGATGTCCCTGGTGTGACTACAGGTAATGAGTCATTAACTAAAGCATGATGAGAGAAGGGTTAAGGTGATCAGATGAGGTTCATTTGAAGTCACCAATAAAAATATATTGCCATTAAAACACCATCAGGGCAGCAGTAATTGCGTATTAAATTAGGAGTTAAATTTAAAAACTTAGTCTTTAGTATTTAGGTATTACTTTATAAAGAAAAACAAATGATGGGAAACCTTTTAGTGGTAACACTGCAGTGCTAATGTTGAGTGTTTGCCTCCCAGCTGCTCTGGTGTCTGTTGGAATTCTCCATGGTAAGGCCACTTATCTGCATTGCCTTTTCAAATCAGTTGCAGTTTTGAAATTTCTTCTCGGTTGAGTTGCAACCATTTCACCAAGAAAGAAAAAAGTCCTCTGAAAGGTTTAGCAGCCCTGAATACTCACCAGACACTTATTAGAACAGGATGCAACTGAAGGTAGTTATAGTGCTGCAAAGTCTTGTTTTTCTACTCCAATTTTCCTTCTTCCAGCCAGGGTGTGAGAGTTGGTTCCATGGCAGAGTCTCCCATGTTGCACCACTCAAAGGTGATCAAAAATTGTGTGATCAAAAATCACATGAATGGGTAATTAAGATTACTTTTGGTGCTCATCCCATGTACCTTTTGTTCATTGTAGACTACTTATTAAATATGGTTAGGTTACACCTTGAAGTACTGTGTGCAGTTCTGGGCCCCTCAATTTAAGAAAGATATTGAGATGCTCAAACGTATCTAGATAAGGGCACTAAAGATGGTGAGGGGCCTGGAGCACAGCCCTGTGAGGAGAGGCTGAGGAAACTGGGGGTGTGCAACCTGCAGAAGAGGAGGCTCAGGACAGACTTCATTGCTGTCTACAACTACCTGAAAGGAGGTTGTGGCCAGGTGGGGTTGGTCTCTTTTCCCAGGCAACCAGTGACAGAATGAGGGGACACAGTCTCAAGCTGCACCAGAGGAGGTTTAGGCTGGATGTTAGGATGAAGTTCTTCACGCAGAATGATTGGCTATTTGCATGGGCTGCACAGGGAGGTGATGGAATCACCACTCCTGGAGGTGTTTTGAAAGAGCCTGGATGTGGCACTTGGTGCCATGGTTTAGTTGATTAGATGGTTTTAGGTGATAGGTTGAACTTGATGATCTCCAAGGTCTTTTCCAACCTGATTAACTCTGTGGTTCTGTGATTCTGTTGCTTCATAAATGATTCCTTACTCTTCTTAAACACACTTCTATAATCTTGAATCCTTCTATACCTTGCAGTGAGGTGGCTTATCTGTGTGTACCATAAAGGAATCCATAGAAGTCATTCGTGAGCAATTTGTAAGAGTCGATGTCAGAAAAAAGGTTCTTTTAAAATCAGTTATATTTGCTAAATGGCATATTATTGTGTAATTAGGTGCACGTGCTGTGATGCATGCATGCAAGAGGAGAAAGTTAAACATTTGATTATACCACTACAGCATTTTTTATTTTCTTTTAATGCTGAGCACACAACTGTAATGTTCTTTAGTATAAAAGTTTTATTGTAGTTTCCTAAAATAAGATTATATAGCAAAACCTTGCTGCTTTCATAATGCCTGGTTTCACACTATTTATGAGCTACTTCAGAGAAAGCTCCTACACAGAAAACTTCTGCAGTGACCATGCAGCTTCTGTTCAAAAATTTCTGTTGCATTGTTTTGTGCTTGTAGAGTGAATGTTCTATTGACTCTTCTGTCTTGAACACCCACTAAATTACTGCCTAGAACTGCAGAGAACTGAATTTGATAACCTTAAAGGGTTACCTGTTTCTGTGCAGTTACCTTGAGTCCTACTGCTTTTTCCCTTTCCCTTCTTTCTTTTTTCTTTTTTTCTCCCCTTTCCCCAAATAGAAGCATTTCTGTCAGCAGTAAGTCAAAGAAATAGAGGCAGGTTTGTGTTTGTCAGAGTCATTATGCTAAAAGGTCTTTGCTGAGTGAACTGAGAACATACAAGCAACAGTGTGCCATGATGTGCTGCAGTGAAGATAAAAGGAGGGCTATTTTTGCCACATCTTTGAGGAGACTTAATTGTGTGGTCATGCACTCTACTGAACGAGAGAACTAGGCAACAAGAAGTGGGTTATGGTGGGGTTTTTCCCCTGGCTTGAAGACCCTAGAAACCAGGAGTGTGCAGGTGTGAATGAATTGTTGGGGGCTGGTTATACACACATTAGAGGATGTAATTCCCTCACACGGTATGACAAAACACACTACTTTAATGAAAGATGGGGCATAATCTTTCTTTGGATGGAAGGATTTCAGTAGAAATCTGTAGAAATTCCAAGAAATTACAAGTTTTTTTTGCTAGTAGTATATTGGATTGCTGGTTATTAGAGAAGAGGCAAGTGTAACTTATTTTACCAGGATTAACAAGAAATCTCTGAGCATCTCCTGCCTCTATATTATTGAAAAATAAATGTTTCATGGTAATAGGACCTTAGTTTCCATCCCTCGCAGACCAATTTTGACCTAATCTTTGGAGGCTGATCTCTACAAATACCAGCTGATGAAGCTTTGATTCTGCAGGAAATTTCTTCTGATCTCAGCTGAAAAACATCTGGCAGGGATGCAGGAGTCAGATCTGTGCTTCTGCTGCATGTTCACAGAGGCAGAGAGGCACTCCTTGTAGCAGTGGAGGAGCCAGTAGAGGAGCTGCTGTATTTATTAGCCCAGCAGTCCTGCTTGTGCCTGCCAGTTTCCACAGTCCTGGGATATTAGCCAGCTTTGTTGGCAAGTGTAGTTTCTGCTCTCTACTCACTTCTCTCATTTTGTTTCTCTCTCTTGTTTTTTGTTTTAAGATACAATAATAAAGGAATCATGTGTGACCACCTCATCAGCTTACCCAGTACTGTGTAGTTTCTGCTCTCTACTCACTTCTCTCATTTTGTTTCTCTCTCTTTTTTTGTTTTAAGTTACAATAGTAAGGGAATCACATGTTGCCACCTCATCAGCTTACTCAGTACTATTTCTCCTCATGGAATGGTATTAGCAGCTCTGTAAATAATGTGCTTCTCACCAGTTGCTGTGTACTCTTATGAGTATCACCTACAGAACACATAAAATCAAAATTTTAAAATCTGCTGACCTAGTGATAAAATTCCCTCCTCTTGTCTAGTGGCCGAGTTCTCGCTGTGGTGCTTTCAGCTCAGCCCTTGCACTGTAAGTTCATCCGGACTATTTCAGATGTTGCTTGGCAACTGGAGACTCTTTAATGACCCCTGTAGTTTCAGCAAGGTGAATATTTCTCATTTTGTATACAGATATGGAGCAGAGCATTGCTAGTGCTACCATAAAGTCTCCTCTCACTGATAGAAGTGGTCTCTCTATTTTGTAAAGTAGTTTGAGACACTCAAATTAAAAGAGTGTCTACATACAAGGTATTTTAATTATTTCTCTTCAGCTCATCAATGCCCAGAGAGTTCTCAAAGATTCCTGATTTCAAGCTTTTCAGTTCCTCAGGAGGAAATTGTCCTGCAAAAACTGTTGCCAGTGTACTGAATGAAAGACTAACTAAGCCTGGCTAGGAGTACAGAAAGCAAGCTGACCTGAATTTCGGAACTGTTAGGAAAATCTGGATGACCTGTGACTAGACAGGGACAGAGAAGAATTTCATTTTAGGGTTTGGGGTTTTCTGTTTGTTTGTTTGCTTTTTTTCCTTAGTAGCAAAAATTGAAATGAAACAAGCTGTAAGATGTTATAGGAGAAATGGATTTTGACTGCATGGAACAGAAAAGGGAATGAAAAGGGAATTTATTCCCTATAAAACCCACAGCATGAGAAATTTTCTTAAGTAGGAAAAGACATGAACGGGTTTGATTTTCTGAACTAAATGTCTAGCCTAGCATTTTTAGCTCCAAAATTACAGATACTCTATAGTATGCAAATTCCCCCAAAGAAAATGGGAGGTTTTGCTCATTTTATTTTACTAAGTTACCTTTATATAATCTCTGTTTGTGGTAGTACTTCAATATTGTTGCAGAGATGTTACTTTCCATCTTTACTTTTTGTGCCATGGCTGCTTGATATTTATTTTAAGTTTTTGTACATTAATAGCAGACAATTAATGTCTGTTTTTTTACCCAGAAGTATACACCTTCTAGTAATGCTGACAACTTGAAATTCTATTTTCAGTGGCTTTAAAATTTGATTCATTTGAAGGAAGAAATACATACATACATACACACACACACACACACACACATATATATATATATATATGTGTGTATGTGTATAAAGAAGGAAAAATTTGCTTACTGTGCTCAGCACTGGCGAGGCCACACCTTGAGCACTGTGTTCAGTTTTGGGCCCCTAACTAAAGGAAGGACATTGAGGTGCTGGAGAGTGTCCAGAGAAGCTCAATGAGGCTCATGAAGGGCCTGGAGCACACAACCTATGAGGAGCATCTGAGAGAGCTGGGCTTGTTCAGTCTGGAGAAGAGGAAACTAAGTGGAGACCTCATCACTCTCTACTACTATCTGAAGGGGGTTTGGAGCAAGAAGGGTGCTGTTGCCTGATACCAAGATGCCTCTTTGGTATCAGGCAACAGGACTAGAGGAAATGGTTTCAGGCTGTGCCAGGGGAGGTTCAGGCTGCATATTAGGAAATATTTCTTCACTGAGAGGGTTCTCAAACATTGGAATGGTCTGCCCAGGGCAGTATGGAGTTGCCATCCTTGGGGATGCTCAAGGGGTGCCTGGACCTGGCACTTAGGGACATGTTTTTGTGTTGACCCTTCAGTGCTGAGTCAAGTCTTGGACTGGATGATCTTTGAGGTCTCTTCCAAGCAGACATAATCTGTGATTCTGTGATATTTGGTTATATTTTTCACCGTTTGTATTTTCATTTTAGATTTGCCCAGTTTAAATAAAAATATGCACAATTTTCCTTTGCAATTACTTTTTCAAATCACACAGCATGCCTCTCCATTCTTAAGTCAATGTGCTTTGTCATGTAAAAATATTAATTCACTCCTAATTAATGTTCAACTTAATTTTATAATACAGAATTGGTCTCATAGGGCCCTACACCTCCATTACATATGCAATGCTTATTTTGTATTTCTTAGTCATTTAAAAAAGATGTATTCTGTGACTGAACTTTTCAGATTACAAGATTCTAGAGTTACACAGACAGCAATTCTGTTTGCTTTTGGTAATGAGCACAGTAAGTAGTGAAGAGCCATATAACTGCCCAAAACTCTCTGAGGAGTGACTATTGACAAGGTCTTGCAACGACAGGACAAGGGGCAATGGGTTTGAACTGGCAGAGGGCAGATTTAGACTGGATGCTAGGAGGAAGTTCTTTCCAGTGAGGGTGGTGAGGCACTGGCACAGGTTGCCCAGGGAGGTTGTGGCTGCTCCTTCCCTGGAGGTGTTCAAGACCAGGTTGGACGAGGCCTGGAGTGTCCTGTATTAGTGGGAGGTGTCCCTGCCTATGTCAGGGGGTTGGAACTAGATGATCCTTGAGGTCCCTTCCAACCTTACCATTCTATGATTCTATAAAACTGAACAATGTCTGTGAACTTCATAGAATCATAGAGTCACAGAATCAGATTGGAAAAGACCCCCAGGATCATCAAGTCCATCTGTTACTCCACAAAGTTCACCCTTAAACTTATCCCCAAACACCACATCTAAACAACCTTCAAGCACATCCAGGGATGGTAACTCAACTATCTCTCTGGGCAGCCTGTTCCAATGTCTGACTACTCTTTCTGTGAAAAAATTTCCTGATGTCCAGTCTAAACCTACCCTGTTGCAGTTTGAAACCATTTGCTCTTGTTCTATTGCTAATTACCTGTAAGGAGAGACTATCAGCAACTTCTCTACAGTGTCCTTTCTGGTAGTTGCAGAGTGGTGAGGTCTCCCTTTAGCCTCCTCTTCTTCAAACTGAACAGCTGTGGGCAAGACATTTTCAACCTGCAGCATATTTAGGCTCTCGACTTCAACCTGACTTTAGAAGTGCTAAACTCCCCTTAGTCTGATGATGTCATTGAAAGATGCAGATACCGAGCACTGTCAAAAACTGAGCTGGTTTGCTGTGTGTGTTTAGAGTCAAGAATAAGGAATTTCATTGTGGTCATATGTTAGGCTTTATATTTAGCTCCCCAAGGTACTGACTTTCCATGATGCTATCACAGATTCTCAGGCAGGTAATAATTTGTGTTCATGGTGTGTGTGTGATGGGGATGTTTCACTACAAGAAACGGATCTGGATTACATTGTTTTGTGGTGGAGGAGCAAAAGACACAGCTCTGCTCTTCTCACAGTCAAGTTTGTTGGAGTTCAGGGCTCAGGAGGAGTGCTGGCACAGTTTTGTGGTACAGAAGCAGTATTGCTTCAACTTTGGTGTGGGACAGGTATAATGTTACTGTAATTTGTGTCATCCCTGTGCTGTAATTAAACAAAATTACTTTAATTTCTCTCAGATTCCATTGAATGGTACATTCATAGAGTACCCATAGCACCGAGGGGGAGGAAATGCAGGGATTGGTGCTCTTTAGCAGGCATAGATCAGGGGGTTTAGAAGCTGCATAAAAATACCAACCAGACCAGCAAAACAACATTAATTCCATCAGTGCACCTTTCTCTAAAGTACAGGACTTGTGAAGGATGCCTTACAAGACTGAAAATAAATAGCATATATTTTTAATATAATTATGTAAACTAAAATAAATATTTTACATTTATTATGCATAATAAAATAATTAGACAATGTTCTGTAAGGGATTATGGCATCTGAAATTCCAGCTGCAGAAGGATTCATTGTGTATTTTCAGCAGTAGTGGCAGCATGACTTAGGAGGAGTGACTCTGCAGGGGCTACTTCTCTTTTTTTTTTTTTGGGACAGCATCCCTAGGGAGTTCCTATTTCCCTCTGATTTAAGGTATGTGTTCATAGACTGTAAAGACCAGTTTACAATACACTCCAGGATTTGCACCTAAGTCATAAGAATGTACCCTGTGAGGAGAGACTGAGGATCCTGGGACTTTTTGGTCTGGTGAAGAGAAGACTTAGAGGGGATCTAATCAATGTTTATAAATATGTGAGGGTTGGGGGTCAAGAAGGAAGGGACGGCCTCTGCTCAGCTGCACTCTGGGATAGGACAAGGGGTAATAGGTATAAACTACAACACAGGAGGTTCTGCCTCAGCATGAGAAAGAACTTCTTTACTGTAAGGGTTGACAGAGCACTGGAACAGACTCCAGAGAGGTTGTGGAGTCTCCTCTGGAAATTTTCAGTACCCGTCTGGATGCATTCCTGTGTGACCTGCACTAGATTATGGCCCTGCTCTGGCAGGGGAGGTTAGACTTGATGATCTCTGGAGGTCCCTTCCAACCCCTAACATCCTGTGATCCAAAGTGTTTTCTCTCTGTTTGTTTTGGTGAATGTAATAAACTTCAGTTGTCATGGTGTGATAGTGTCAGCTGTGTAACGTCCCCTAGTTAAGGATAACTAGGGACTCCTTTAAATGCTGGGGTAGCAATAGCTACATATTTATAGTGAAACAGAAAGGCTGTAAAGGCAACTTCTACATAAAATGATAAACCAATGTGTTTGTCGTTGAAACATTAACATTAATATGCTCTTTGTAACCAGCAAAGTCTAACATGCATGTAGAGGAAATAACTAGGTTATACAATTGTATGCAACATTAGGCTGATGAGGACTCCCAAGTGGCAACCACCACTGCACTGTGGAAAAAGCACTTTTTTATATGTATCACAAAGGCAGAATTAGCAAAAAAGTGCATTTACTTTGTGCTAATAAAACATTGCTAAGGACAATAATGCATGCCTGTAATAGAGCAAACTGAGCCTTCAGGAAGCACTTAAGCTTCTGTTGTGATCAGCAGCAGGAGCTGAGGATATCCAGTGCCTTGTACTAGCAGACTTATAAACAAATGAAGTTAGAACTTTAGACAGAAGTTCTGTCAGTGCATGGGCATAGTTCCCAGACACGAAACTCCTCAGAATATTATTCAGCTCTTAGTTTTAATAAACATTCAGATAAAATATTTGGTAATATTTCTATTAATCTGGAAGGAAAAATGCTGTAGCATTTAAGTTTATAAAAGGAAAAATAATCTGGAACAAAATGTAGATATAACCACATACCCACTTTAGTGCATATGTGGCATAGAAACATTTGTTGGTATTACTGCTTTTGTGATGTTTCTGTTGCTTAATAGAGCTTTATATATTCACCTAAGTTATGGCAAATAGTTCATGTGGTAATCTCAGGATGAAAATCTGCAATGTGACACTGAAAATATAGATCAGCTATTATGTTATCCAAGAGTCTTTGTTCCTAGCATTCAGAGACTTTTAGTACCAGGGAGTACACAAACAGTGATACGTCCCTTGCTGCAAGACTTTCATGCTGTCTGCCCTGACTGGGGAATCCTGTCTCTGCAGTTTGGGGCAACTGTGCTTGTGGCAGTACACAAAAGAACTTGAATTCTCTTTCACACAGCATTCTTTGTCCTCTCTGACAGATACCAGTACCACTAGACCACTAAAAGAATGTATGGTTATTAGAAAACATGATTATTTCTTTTAAAAAAGAAAAGGGACATATATGTACACACACACACAAATATATTGGTGTATGTAGACTTGATGTCTATGGTCCACAATGAAATTGCCCTTTTAAGAGCCATTTTGCACAGCATGTAGTAGTCTAATCACTTTGTCAGATCCTTTTCTTTCTGTATGTTTAAATTATGGCATAGTAAATATACTTTACTTGGTGTAAGGGTAATAGGAATTTTTATTTATTTTAATGAATAATGCTTATTACAGTATGGAAACCATAGAATAGTTTGGGTTGGAGGAGACCTCCAAAGGTCATCTAGTCCAAACCCCCTGCAGTGAGCAGGGACATCCTCCCCTGGATCAGGTTCCTCAGAGCCTTGTCAAGACTGACTTTGAGTATCTTCAGGGGTGGAGCCTCAACTACTTCCCTGGGCAACCTGTTCAGTGTTCCACCACCCTCCTGGTAAGGAACTTGTTCCTAACATCCAGTCTAAAGTTCCTCTAATTTCAAACCATTGCACCTCATCCTATCACTACAGGCCTTTGTAATGATTTTATGAGTGTTGTTAACTCGTTTCCTTTTTTCTTTTCCCCCTTATTTCAGTGTCTGTATTTATTCCTGTTTTCCTTTTTGTTGTCGTGTTTGGGTTTCTTAAATTTGTTTGTTGCTGCTTGGTGGCTTAGCTATGTTTGTTTGGTTGGTGGGGTTTTGTTTGGTTGGTTGTGAGGGTTTGTTTTAGTTTGGTTTGGTTTGGTTTTTTCCCTGTGACCACTCTTAAGATGACTTAAAATTTGCCTTTTTTAATTCAGTGAAGCTGTGATTCTCATGCTAGTTCTGAAACACTTGAGACTTACAGCATCCATCCAAGCACCTTTAAAACAGTAATGCAGTTACAAGCATTGGTAATACTATTCTGGCCTCATTTTGGCTTGAGTCTTTTGAAGAACAACTTTTGAGAGCTGTGTTAAAGCCTAAATGCAATGCTAGGTTGTTCAGGGGTGACCACTGAAGTTTAAGGTTGCTGAGATATGCAGCCATTTCGATGTCAAGCTAAGAATTCTTGTATAGTTGTAGCTTCTGACAGCTTTTCTCTGTTGCAGCCTGTCGTGATCCTAGCTCAGTGCTCTGTCACTTTGTTCACACTTTAAGTTCTGCAAAAATATTCTCAGGTTCCTGATAATGCTTAGTAGTTACAATCTCATTCTTGCTGTTCAGTCTGGGCTTTGTCCCTAGAATTCTCTTCTTAGGCAGCTTTCCCCCCCACCCCGTACTGTTGTTTTGGTTTGTGTTTGTGGTTTGGGTTTGGGTTTGTTTTTTTTTTAATGAGTCTACAACACACTTAAGTATTTAATGTGTAGGAAATATGAATAAAAAGACTTCATGCAGTGGACAGATTAACTAGTGTCTTCTATTACCACATTTTATCTTCCTGTCCTCAAACTTCTTCCCATCTCATGCAATCAGCACCATCCCAACTGTTCCTCTTTCTTAAGGAGTGTAAATATGTTACAATAAATATCCTTATATTTATATTTAATACATAATTAATGTTTGTAAATCTGGAACACCAGCATATCTTTCAAGCTGAAATAATCTTAAGTAGGTGCATTTTGATAGTAAATAAGATTTTAGTGCTAAACTCAAGATGAATAGCAAGGCTACAGTCATGAGATAGCTTTTAGTAACAAAAAAGACTTGTAATTTCCTGTTCTTACAGAGCTCCTGATAAAAATGTAGAGTGAAGGTCTTCTTTTATGTCTACAAATAAACTTTCATTTGTTGTGATAATTTGATCTAAAAATAATCACTAGCATCACAGCTTAATTAATATGACTCTTTTAGGTAAAAATATTTTTTAAAAAACCCCTGAATTGACTATCTATGTTTGCTTTGCTCTTGCCTGTCAGCACAGAATAGAAAATAAGCATGTTTGTTTCTTTTATAATTCCCTTAATTCCCAATCCAGTCATTAAAAAAGAGCCACAGTTATCTTTGGAGGTGGTCAAATCTACAAGGAACTATTATTATTATAATTAAAATACCGTGGTAGTGTTACAGGCCTGCAAGATGAAATAAATAGACACTAGCCTGCTGTGTTGCCTCTGGTTTATTCTCAGGCATTATGGCTACTACCATGTAAAAATATTTCTGTGTTAACACTGTCTTTGTGATAACCTTCTCTCTTCCTCCTTCATACGTGATATACACAAGAAGTTAAAATGTTGGCAATTGACAGAAAGGGCTTCCTCTTTCTTACATGACATACACAACAAGTTAAAATGTTGGCAGTTGACAGAAAAAGCTTCCTCCTTCTTACATGACATACACAACAAGTTAAAATGTTGGTAATAGACAGAAAACAATTGGCTCAGAAAGAGGTGTTAGCCTAGTGCAAAGAGGGAGAGAGGGAAAGGATTTTGTTTTCCCTTTAAAGGAGAATGAAAATAATTGCTGAATAGAAAGTAAGCAGAAAAAGGAAAGAAGACAAAACCCCTGAGCTTTCCTGTTTGAGAAAGTCTTGCCACTTTGATATTTTAATGTGTTAGAATAAGTCAGCAATTTAGTAATTGCTCTGGATTCATTGAAACTAAATAAAACTGCAATGCATTGGAGTTGCTCTTGCCTCCGTGACACCTTCTGTCCAAATTCTCCTGGGCAGTATGTTGGGGAGCTTTGGAAACACAGACATTAAAGCTCCTGCCTCTACCATGAGGCTCCCTGCCTCCAAAAGTGGAAGTTGTTGGCTCCATGCACCAGGTCTGCAAGCTTGCAGTGTGATTGGGAGGTGATTTCCTGGGACCACAATGAAGCATGGTGGGACTGAGGCTCTGAGGCAGGCTTGGGACCTGGATTGTGGGAGGCAGATGTTCCTGGCAACTCTCTCCCAACGTGGTGGTGAACTCTTGTACTCTGGAACCCCATCTCTGAGATCTTCAGCTCTCTAAACTATGTTTTGGAGACAAAGGCATCAGAGATCTGGGAGCTTCACAACCCATGGATTAAAGCTGCCAGTAAAAGCCTTGTCAGGAACAATGAGAGCTTGTCTCAAGGTTTGCATGTGTCTTGCAACTTTCTGTACCATCAGTCACGTTTTCAGTTTCCTCAGCTGCTGGTGAAGATGATGTAGTTTAGGGAGGACAGGCCATTTGGTCTAGAACAGCTTGGCTTCCCTAAAACCATTTTGCAAACTCTGCTGTATGATACTCTAATCTCATAAGTCATGGATCAAGGGTGTATTTTCACTTGAGTCTTTACTGTAAAAGAGTGAGTCTGGGGAGAAACCTATTGTCCAAGTAGTTTAATGAGTTGCTTGTTTAAACTATTTTGTCTCTGATTGGGATGGACTTTGTGGTTTAGCTGGGCCTGTTTAGGTCTGAATAGCAGGTGTTGATATTGCTGAGGTTTTTTTAAGAAACAGAACATAAAACCCTCTTTTTTTTTTTTTTTGTTGCAAGTGATGGGGTGTTGCACTGGTGCCACCATTGTAATCTTTCTATTTTTGAAGAACAATTTAAAAAAACTCTCAAAAGGTATTAGCAAGGTGTTGGTCAGTTGGCATTTTAGTTTCCAGGTTTCTTTCTATCTATTAAAAAAAGTTAAAAGTGGTGCTAGTAGCATTCATTGAATTTGCTTATTTTATTAGGTTAGTTTATTCAGCTTTTGTCTTCAACCTGTTGCAAGCTGCATGTACCTGTGTTTTATGCTTTAATTTCTTTTTAGTGTTTTCTTCTAATAATGGAAAAATAATCGAAGAAAAAACCAATAACCACAAACCCAACCAAGACCAGAGTACAAAATACATCTGAAAAAGGTTGTTCTGCATTCTTAGATGGCATGAGTCAATGCTATTGCTTCTTGCTTTGCATCCTCAGAGAAAAGATGGGGAGTGCCACACACAGGTTATACATGCTGAGGCTTACTGTGCTGAGGGAGATAAGCTTATGCAACACCTTTCTACTTTCTCCCATCCCCAAAGACTTGAGAATTGGAGTAGAAATGTTCTTGATATTACCTCACTGCCTTCAGTAAATGAAATGAAATAGGGAGGTGGTAGGAACCAAGAGGGATAGGAAATAACTGCTGCTGTTCATAGCCTGAGAGCAAACTGATTACTTTTCCTGGAGTAAAGAGGAAGTTGCAAAGTCACTTTTCACTCTCAACTACCAGTTTTACTGGTTACTTTTCACTCAAAACTACCCAGTTCTCTGGTGCTCTCAGGGTTGGTAATACAGCTGGAGGTTCCTCTGTATCTCAGGCCAGATGACCTCCAGTCCAGTTCTGGTTTGGTTTCCCTTCCGCTTAGGCAAAGTGCCCAGCTCTCTCCATGAGTCCCAGAATATAGGTCCATACACATATATATGTATAAAGCTTTAAAGTAGCTCTTTCTCTGATGTTCTTCAGTTCTTCTCACAGCTAGCTAGTGATAGAGCAGGAGGCCTTAAACTGCAGCTGAGTAGCTTTAGACTATTATGATTTTTTTTTTTTCATAAGAGACATTGGAATGTGCTGCCCAGGGAGGTGGTTGAGTCATCAAACCTGGAAGTGCTTAAAGGTTTTTTGGATGTGGTGCTTGAGGATATGGTTTAGGGTGAACCTTGTAGAGCAGGATTATTGGTTGGACTTGTTGATCCTGAGGGTCTTTTCCAACCTGAACGTTTCTGTTATTCTGTGATTGCTCTCTTCTTACAATTTTAGTGATACTGTAATTTCAAAAACATCCAGGCAAAACCTTTGTCCTTCTTAATAAAATTATTTGTGTTAAAATCCTGTGAATACATAAAGTGGTTCTAGTGCAATCAACTGCCTGAACATCATCCTATAGTTTATTGTGATATTACTTAAAATACAGTCTTTATAATAAAACTTTACATTTGTGACTTCAATGCACTTTCCTTCAGCCCCTGCTCAAGGTAATTTTGGATTCTAACAACTGTAGATGAGGAAATCATTTGTTCTGCTAGGAATCCCATGTGGAACATCTTCCCGTACTGAGATTCCTCAAAATGCTCTTGAAATTCTTCATTCACCATCTACAGGGCAAACAATACTCAAAGTACTTTTGAAGTTGTAGAAGGCACTGTGATTAGCTAAATGAATTCTGAAATTCTGAAGAAAATGAATTCTGAAGAAAAGTGTAGTATTTCATGCATTTTTTTGTTAACAAGCTTTTAGTAAAATACAGAGAACCATTTCCATTAGCAAATTTGGGAGATACCTGCTGTGTTTTAACATATAAAAAACCATCAGTAATTTGTTTTCTTTTCAGGAGAGAGATGTGACTATAGTTTGAAAAGACAATTTTTAGAAATGATTTGACAAGGATCTTTTTTTTAAGCCTGATGTCCTCAGCTGATTCTGAGACTTGTACCAACCCATTCATCCATCTTCTGTTGGCTGCTTTAATAACTTTTAAAATTGTTGACCAATTTCAGTCAAAACTGATACCCCATAGTAGTTGTTGAGATAACTTAAGTTCCTGCATATTTCATGAAAGAAGTGGATGAGGAGAAGAGAGGAAAAAAAGATCATGAAGAAACAAGCACCATAATTAGACACCATATTGTTCCAGCCTCACCACCTAGCACAACTACTGACGGGAATATCTTGAAGGACACACTGGGGAGCTTCTGCTGCTGTTAATGCTTTGGGAGATTTAGTGAACAGAGCAAGAATCCCCAGGAAAACATGCTTTGGTTGGTACACTGCTCATGTATCAGTGGGTTTAGGTCCCAAATTAACTGTTTGTTACAAGTTTTAGGACAGGTCATTTTAAAAGTTAAAACTTGAAAGGTGTGTTTAAGGCTAAAGAGAACATACAGAGCTAACTGTATTTTTGTTTAGCAAACAGATTATTTGGAAGAGATTCGTGCCCCTGAGACTGAGAGCACTGACATTTCTTAATGAATAGGAAGAAGCTTCCCATTATGGATATTACTTCTCAAGTGCTCACTGTGGCATTTCTTCTCTCTTCATTAGGTCACTTACTGATGAACTGTGACATAATGCATAGGTCTAGACAGATGTATTTACATGAGGAAAAGTTTGAACAAATACAAAGTTCTTTTTACATATTTTTAGTGGTACTTAGCATCCACTCATCTCACTTGGGTTCCAGTGATTCTATACTTACTTGGAATTCAGCCTCTTCATTTAGGTGGCTAAATGTGGCTTTCATCGCATTTTAATTTGAATTTTAATTACTCAGCCTTTAAGATTTTGATCAGCGCTAATAAATTATACCGCAGTCATTTTCTACGTTATTTAGCTGATTGATTTTTGTGTGCTAAAAAGCAGTCATTTGGAGGAGCAATAAAAACACTTTCAAGTACAAGACAGGTTTCAAACATAAAGAAATGTGTATCACATTCTTTCAAACCTGGGTCAGTCCAGAGGAGGAAGAC
Source organism: Eubucco bourcierii (assembly GCA_013396675.1). Taxonomy (NCBI): domain Eukaryota; kingdom Metazoa; phylum Chordata; class Aves; order Piciformes; family Ramphastidae; genus Eubucco; species Eubucco bourcierii. The sequence continues at coordinate 79,931 of VWZE01014110.1, forward strand.
CTATATGTGAGCCCTTGAAAGGGCAAAGCAGATGTTCAAATAAATGCAGCCACATCAAGTCAGGCAGTCAGCCTGATAAAGGTTGGGTAGTGCAGCTTTTGGGACCTGCCATGTGTTGGCTTCCGGTGATGCAGAAGGTGAGAGATGAGTATACAGCGTTGGGTGATGTTAGCTCTATTAGTGCTCTAGGTGCTCTGCAGAAGTGTGTTCTGAAAGGCAAATACACTATTTGTTTGCTCTGAGTTCACTCACTTTTGCAACTTTTGTTACGGGTTTAAACTGGCAGAGGGGAGATTTAGACTGGATGTTCAGAGGAAGTTCTTTCCAGTGAGGGCGGTGAGACACTGGCACAGGTTGCCCAGGGAGGTTGTGGCTGCTCCCTCCCTGGAGGTGTTCAAGGCCAGATTGGATAAGGCCTTGAGTGACCTGTACTAGTGGGAGGTGCCCCTGCCTATGGTAGGGGGTTGGAACTAGATGAAACTAGATGATCCTTGAGGTCCCTTCTAACCTTACCATTCTATGATTCTATGCCTCAGAACAGTACAACATAATATCAGGACAATATTTTCTTCTGCTCTGAGGTGCCCATTTTTAGTTTCAGTTCACCAGTAACATGGCAGGAGCACTGTGACAGAAAAGATTATAACTAAACCTGTCTCCATCTAAGCATCTCTGCTCCTAGCTCAGTTGGGAGTCAGCTCTCACTGTCTGAATAATACATGCTGCTGTGGGGCCGGTAGAATAAAACAAAAGTAAGGAGAGTGAATAAAGTCCTGACCCCACTGATGTTCACCTCCATGTCCTCAGTGAAGTGACAGTTCTCTGCCTCTCACAAAGTACTTGTTTCAAGAAAAATGGAAAGCCACAGAACTGACCACATCTTTCACAAGACTTTTATCCTGAACACTAATAAAGTCTAGGCAAGTAGATTATGGGACCAAGTATCCAGATAGCTTCCAATTAGCTTTGCAGAGAGGATCCAGATCTCCTACTTCCTGCCAAGAACCATCAAATCCATGAACAGCTGCTCCTTTAGAAGTTTCTGATTTTTCAATTCTCGCTCTACTAAGTTTGGAAGTTCTTGCACAACTAAGTGAAATCACAGAGGCACCCTCAGAAGTCTGTATCCTAAGGAGATGGATATTTCTGCCTCAAGACTTCTGGCACGACTTTTAAGTGAATAGACTCTTACTCCTGTATTCTTGGGTATGTGTTAGAGGCCTGAGTAAGGATTCATTTAATTAGTAATGGCACTGCTGTCCACAGTCTGATTCTAGTTATTGTTTAGGATTCTTAGCTGAGAGGGCACCTACCAGGGTTTTGAGGGCCAGTTGTTTGTGTTTTGTAGCAAGATTATATGGGGAACTGAAAACAGAACAATTCTGAAAACAGGGATGAGATCTGCTTTTGGCTCCTGGCAGTTCCTCACTGTCTATTGGCAGAGTTTCAAGGTAGGGGTATGTGCAGGATGTTTCATGCCAGTGAATACACTTTCTTGGGACACAGCATAACAGGAGCTGAAGCTCTCCTAAAGAAAAGGGCAGCCCAAACTCAGAAGTGGTGTCTGAATTTGTAGAAAGAGACGCTAGTATTTCCTTTCCTAAGCTCCCAATGCTTTATATTGGCTACCTACACTTTCTTTAGAAGATTGACACCTAATTTAAGCAAATCTTGATACCTGCATTAGTTCTTTCTTACCTCCACTAATTTTAGTAAGAATCTGAATGGTCATAGAGATCAGACCACATTGCCTTCTAGCACTGCTCCGTGCAACAGTGCACCTAGGTGAAACAGAAGCTTCTTTCTACCCTGATTTTTTTCTTGACACCCTGTCTCCCAACCCTAGCACTATTTTTCTGCCTAGTTTCTGATTATCATATCATTTTCAATACTTGGATGGTTGTGTTGGCTTGTTTTTTCTGTGAAAGATTGATTTTTCTGTTCCTCAGTGCAGTGAGTGAGGTAACATCATTCTGGCACCCTGTGGGAACGTGCCACCTTTCTTGGAGCCAGTTTTTACATCATAAACACAGGATTGCATTTTACTGTAGCACTATGGGAAAACCTGCACCCTTATAGTGAATCCTTACTGTTGCCAGGACTGTGATACTGTTTAATGGCCATAAACTCAAGGAAACCTGAACAGCTGTGAGCCTGCATTCAGCTGAAGTGCAATGACAGTGCCTAATGCTCGTAGCCTCCTTAGAAAATCTCATCTCTCATTTCTAGAACTAGTAAACCCAATACCTTTCATGAGGAATAAGTGCATATAAATAGAATTTTTCAAATACATCTGCAGTTTAAAGTCTGATAGAGGGTCAGGCTGAGCTGTTTTAGTCTGATTTTGTTTTTAAACCTAACCTTCAAATATCTGTCTCTCTAAATGCATTTCTGGGTCCATTTTCTTTTGTTACCCCCCCCCCTTTTGAGATCATGTCATTGTTATGTAGCTGAAGAAAGGGCAGTACTGAAAGCCATGTATCTTGGAATACAAGAAGAACTATATAGACTCTTATTTAAAGCACAGCTTCTTGATCTATAATCCAGTGTTCAGAATGAAAGGATATCAGGATATTATGAACTATATTCTTCTGTTGGTATTCACTTCATGTTAGTAAACTGCTGTGCTGTTAAACTCTCAGAAATAGCAATAGCCTTGGAACATAGACTGCTTCCATCCCAGCAGCAAAAAAAAAAAAAAAATAAAAAATTATAATCTATATAGATCTAGTAACAAAAAAAGAAGCATGCATATATATTTTTTTCTTTCTAAATATATGTTACTATATTTATGTTTTTCTTTTTGGAAAGTACTGGGATTGTTTTTAATAGTTAGACAGTGAACTCTTGTGGTTTTTTTAAAGAGGTATGTGGATTAATGACAACTCAAAGAATTGTTTTTTACAAGAGTACTGTAGTATTTTTAGAAGGAGTGCTTAGTTAAAATAGCCACTAAGGGCATGTTATTCAAACAGGCACCCTTTGTACAAAAACCTATGTAATTTTTTTATTATCTCTGCATTCTGACTTGATCCAGTAATGTAACTTTGTACACATACGTGTAACGTTAAGCACATGAATAGGTCCAGTTGTTCTAAAGTTGGTTGTGTTCCCTAGAATAATGTTCTATATGACTGTGATGCAAAATAGATTCAAAGAAATCCTTTGGTTTTATATAAAAGGTGAGAAGTGCAGGGTTTGTTTTCTTTTTTAGTTTGGGGTTTTTTGTTTTTTTGGTTTTTTTTTTAGTTTAAGAGTGGAATATATGTTTTCTTTAGCTGTAAAAGCACAATCAAGGCAACATGATAAGTGAGTCAGTGTTGTAAAAGTAAAACTAATTTTGCCTTCACTCACATGAGCTATAGAAGCAGGAAGCTTTATTGTCCCTGGGAAGGTGATAAGGCAGAGTAATTGTATATTATACTGTCCTGGAACATCTGCCTGAAGACTGTTGGAGCAATTCATCTATCATGGACGATACAGCATGTTTTGTCTTTCTGCTTTAACCCATCCCCACTGCTGGCCTGCACGAAGGTTTTGATAGGGACTGTGCCTGGGCTGGGGCTCACATTAATCAGTCCCCTTGTTCAACACTCCAGCTGACATAATTACAACCTGCGCACAGCAGTTATTCAAGTCGAGTCCTTGTCACTCGTGGTGCGAAACTACACAGCTCAGATCCCGAAGGAGATTGCCTTATCACACAGAACAAGGGCTCACAGGAGTTGAAGAGAATAGAAATGGGAAAATGTCTTCCGGGAGTACTATATATTCCTTTAAAATAAGACATTTGAGAGACTTACAAGGGACAAAGAGAAGCATTGTGCAAGGTCTGAAATGAACAGGTTATTATTTTTAAAAGGATTACACAGGCCATTTTTGTGAAATGGACATGGATTTCAGTGGTCTCTCTCTCTTATCATTCAGTGACTCTGCCCTATTAGTTTTCTTCAGAAGTGATAAAATAGTTTTTGACTTGTATAAGCTTTAAGTATCTCTCAGTAGAAATCATCAGAACACAACTAATAAAAGCTCACGTATTATACCAGTAAAATTGGCACACACATAAGGGAAGATCTGCAAGGATCAGAGTTAAGGGTGAAGGGAGAAGCATGCAAAAGGGCTTTCAGAGATGAGCAAGTTCATTAGTTTCTGCTGTAGTATGATAGAGGAATGTGAAAGATGAAGCTAAAGAACAAGTTTCACATTTTACCATTTTCCTCTCTTTTCATGTTAACCCTCTGTGGGAAAAAAGGCAAGTCCATAACACCATCTGCACTAAATGAAGGGAGGTTCTTTTCATGTAATATGATGGAGGTCTTTCTAATGTGTTTTTCTTTGGGTTCTTTGCTTGGTTGGTTTGTTCTCTTGTTTTCTTTAATACAGAACCTTTGTGTAGGTCACCACAGGATAATTTATTTGGCACTGGTCTATAACATTTGTCTAATACGACAGAGCTTATTGTAATTCAAAAAGATTTTCCATGGTGTTTAAAGTGTTTTCTTCTTGGGTATTAGATCTGATTTTGTAGCAATGCCATTGGGGCAGTTGCTGTTCCTCTCTGTCAGCAGATTTACAGTTCTGCTCTGATTTCTCAACTAATTAAAATACTGTGTCTAGTGTTTAGACAGAACTATGTGTTGTTGAAAGAACAGTAATAATTTGTCTGTTCTGGGTGGTCTAATTTTAATCTAATGCTTCTACAAGCCAGTTTATCTGGAGCACTGGATAATCTGAAAGAGAAGTGCTAGAAGCATATACACTATTTTACTCTGCATATATGCACTAGGTAAGTCCAATACATAGTGCAGTGCTTTTCTTCAACAGCACTGCATTTTACTATCTCTTGTTTAAGTACATAGCATGTTGAACTCTATCTGTAGGTCTTCTCTGAAAATCTATCTGCATGAAAAGTACAATTTCTTACTGAGCATCAGGGCATCTTTGGAGGCAAATGTACTCTTGAAGGGACAGAAATTAAATTTTGCATGCTCTCTGCTCTTAAGACCAGTTCTCCTGGGGTGAATGATGACTGTGAAGTAAGCTTAAAGAACGGAGCCAAATGCTGCATTTACTTATATTTGTGCAGACAATGGCTTTATGAGGACATAATCTGAAGAGAATGATGCTTCTCCAATATATACTTTCATAGCAGACTTCAGATTGGGTAATCAATCATACTTCCAACTAAAGAACCAAATTTGACATTGAGAACCTAAGATGGTTTTGTAGTATTGACAGCCAGGAAGAATGTATTTTAATTTGCAGACTGAACAAATTTCCATGACATCATGGAAACACAATAAATGTCTGACCTCACAATGACATTTTTCAGACTTCAGCTGTGCTCCTTGTAGACTTTGAGTCCAGGAAAAGCCTTAAGCTCAGCTAGTCTGACCTTCTACATAAAACAAACTGCATCGTTTTTTTCCAGTTTGCTCTGTGATGATCCTCTTGCATTTGACTGAATTTTATTGTCTAGAAAGACATTCAGGTTGGATCTGAAAACACCTAAAGTTGGAGAACCCACTCCCCTTTGTGTGAAAGGTTAATTACTCTAAGTGCTGAAGAAATTGTACTTTATTTCTCATTTCAATTTCTCCGTAGCATGTAGTCATTGTTTGGAGTTTTATTGCAGGTTTTCTCTGACTTCAGGTGTTCCTTAATGATGCATTTGTCCCCTGTTATGCTATGCATGCCTAAGCTTAAGGGTAGTAAGTGAAATAGGGGAATTTTAAAATTTAAGTAAAATTGGGATTTCCCCCCCCCCCACCCTTCTTAGCTTGCTTTTTGTTTATTATTATTTTGTGACTATTTTCTTTTCAAAATGTAGTCAGTAATACAGGAGTAGATATTCTAGAATTATCATAGAATCATAGAATGATTTAGGTTGGAAGGGACCTCAAAGCTCATCCAGTTCCACCCTCCCGCTGTAGGCAGGGACTAGAACAGGTTGCTCAAGGCCTCATCCCACCTGGCCTTGAACAGGTCCAGAGAAGGAGCAACCACAACCTCCCTGGGCAACCTGTGCCATTGTCTCGCCACCCTCAATGCAAAGAACTTCCTCCTAACATCCAGTTTAAGTCTCCCCTCTGCCAGTTCAAACCCATTGCCCCTTGTCTTGTCATTACAAGAGCATGTAAGTAGTCCCTCCCCAGCCTTCCTGTAGCCCCCTTCAGATACTGGAAGGCTACTATAAGGTCTTCTTGAAGCCTTCTCCTCTCCAGTCTGCAGACTCCAACCTCTCTCAACCTGTCCTTGTAGCAGAGCTGCTGCAGCCCTCTGAGCATCTTGATGGCCTCCTCTGGACCCGCTCCAACACTTCCATGTCCTGCTTGTGTTGGGGGCTCCAGAACTGCACACAGTACTCCAGGTGAGGTCTCAGGAGAGCAGAGTAAAGGGGGAGAATTAGTTTCTCCAGTGTCATAGAAAGAACATTACATCCTTACACTTGCTTGCTACTTCCTTGCTTACACATTTAAAGCTGACACAGGACCTTTCTGCTTATAACATCACACTGGAAGCTCACATTAAACCATCAGTCCACTAATCCCTAAATCATTTTCGGCGTCACAGCTTTTCACAGGGTCCTCACATTCTGTGTGTTACTCACACCCGTTGCACAAAGGTGGGAGAGCTAAGGTGTGGTTGTATGTGTGTGTGTGTGGTGACTGAACAGGCCTAGCTTGTGAAACCCCTCTATGACTGCAGTGTCAGTGTTATTAGTCATGCCACCAGTTACAGTGTCAGCTGCAAATTTTATTAGCAGGGATTTTATGTATACTCTGGCATGCATAACAAAAGTGAATCTTTCAGACAATTAATGCTTGTTCCTTTGATAAATTGGCACATTTGAAATGAGGAAGAAAACAGCCATCTCTTTTTGCATGGGGTGTTGGAGCTAGGGGAAAGCAGGAAGAGGCAATGTATTAACATCAAAATAAAACTACTTTGAGCAGAGATGATACAGACCACAGTGCCCTGGATGTGAATTCAGGCTGCAAAGCAACAGGATCTGTTCTCTGGGGACCTAAAATGGATGAAGGAACTGACACAAAGGCCAGTTGGAAGAAGTGCCATCTGCAGCTGAGATTGACAGGCAGCCTTTAGGGTCTGTTGCTATCATTTCTGACTCCAGGAACGTTAGGAGTCCAGTTTCATCTTGTGCAGCCTGTAGACTTCACACCCTTCCTTAGGCTCCTTCTGCACTTTTATATTTGTGAATATACTTTATGAGTTCCTGAGGATATACAAACAGATCCTACAGAATTGTTCAGTTGCTTTATGTGCTCATTAAAAGAAGTACAATAGGGGAGAAAAATTGATGTTGAAAGGAAATATGTGTCTTCAATTAAATTCATCCTAGCTTTTTTTTTTTCCTTTTTTTTTTTTTCCCCCTTTTAAATGGATGCTTTCCATGGCCTCATTTCAGCAAGGTAGTTGATCATATATATAAATTTAAGCTTCTGAGTCATTCTTTTGAAGTCAATGGGGCTGCTTGTACTTAAGGTGCACAAGTGCATAAGTACCTTGATAAATCTGGTCCTATGATACTTAAAGCCCAGTATCCATCCTTAAGCAACTGCAGAGATACTGTTTCTCAGACCAACTTCTATTTTATGCCATCTGCTCCAAGGAGAAAGGAAAGGGGGAGGGAGGAAGTCTATGAACAATAGAGTGATTATTCTCAGTTACTGTGAAATAGATGAACTCCACCTACTCTTTCTGCCACTTAAACTTTAGTTGACACAGTGCAGCAGTGCATGGTGCACAGCAGATCTCTGCATCCCTCACACTGCAGGTCCAGAGGGCCCTTGAGCCAGGCCGGTACGGAGCCCACTCCGCCTGCAGCAGCGAGGTCTGCCAGGTTATGGAGTTTTCAGCAGTGGGTCAGTCCTGTGACTGTGGTTTTGCTGGTTTTTACTTCTCTAGTCAGCAGAAGGAGGCACTGAGGCTCTCTCCAAAGAGCTGTTTGGGCAGATGCAGAAGATGAGCAGCCCAGCTCTGCACAGCACTTTCAGAGCGATGAGTACCACAGCACAGGCTGAGAGCTGAGGAATCTCTCCCTACCTTTCTGCAGCCTTTCCACCTGCTCCTCCCAGGTCTAGTAGTCTGGACATAATTTACAGGTTTCTGTCTAAAAGGGTCCTCTTTATTTCTTTTTGTTCCTGCAGAAAACAGAGTTAATGGAAGCATTTGGGGCAGGAAGTCATTATTTCCTTGGACTCAGAGATTATATTTTTTTAACCCTGCAAAAGTTTTCTTTACTTTATATTGTGAAGTGTGTTATGAACTCAACCTTTTTTGGAGCCCTCACCACAGGAGGGACATGGAAGTGTTGGAGTGGGTCCAGAGGAGGCCATGAGGCTGATCAGAGGGCTGCAGCAGCTCTCCTATGAGGACAGACTGAGAGAGTTGGGGCTCTGCAGCCTGCAGAAGAGAAGGGTTCCAGGAGAGCTGACAGTAACCTTCCAGTATCTGAAGGGGCCTATAGGACAGCTGGGGAGGGACTATTGACAAGGTCTTGTAATGCCAGGACAAGGGGCAATGGGTTTGAACTGGCAGAGGGGAGATTTAGACTGGGTGTTAGGAGGAAGTTCTTTACAGTGAGGGTGGTGAGACACTGGCACAGGTTGCCCAGGGAGGTTGTGGCTGCTCCCTCCCTGGGGGGGGTCAAGGCCAGGTTGGATGAGACCTTGAGTGAGCTGTGTCCCTGCCTATGTCAGGGGGTTGGAACTAGATGATCCTTGAGGTCCCTTCCAACCTTACCATTCTATGATTCTTTTCATTGTTTTGGGGGTTTTTTGAGAAAAATATTTTGACTGAAATTTCCCTAGAAGATCAAATGCCAGTACTAGTTTTATACATTGTTCACTGTGCAGGGTTGTAACCTGTCTTTACAGACTCCTCAGAGGTAAACAAGACTAGAGTACATCACTTCTTATTTCCTTCCAGAATCTCCAGTTAGCCTGAATGTGCCTTTTGAAGCATTGCATCTCAGCTATCATAATCAACTCCTTGTATCCCATTTATTTGTAACGATCAGTTATTTGAAATTGGGAATTTCTGTGCCAATGCATTGTGAGTCTAAGTGGGCAGATTACAATTTGGACGTGCCAGTCTGCTGAATGGGGCTGAGGCACAAGCAGTAATTATCAATCTTCCATCATTTTCAGTGCTGACGCACAAGTTTTTGCTGCTTCCCTACAGAGCTCTACTACTTTTTAGCAGCCAGCATTGGACATCTGTCACACATACTGTATGTCATAACAAATAGATCATTACAGGAGGAAAAACGCAGCGCTATAAATGTAGAAAAGCAGAAAACATTACGATTATTATCCCTGGGTGTTACTATAATACTGTCAGAATAAATCCCAAATACATTTTTATTATTTTCTTTGTGAAACTGACTGTGTCATAAAATCTCATTAAAACATGTAAATGTAGTATACTCTCTTTTATGGGCTACTTCATGTTTTGTGAGGGGCAATGCATGCAGTACATAGCAGTACATGTGAAATGTGGCAATGCATGTGCCCACCAGATTGTCAGGCATGTATTTTTATGACACTGTGGATGTGTATTTCAGTCAACTGAGTTTGGTATGGTTAAAAAGCATCAGCTATGGGAAATATTCCCTGCAGAAACAGCTATAGTAGTAAAGACATTGCTGTTGCTCAGCAGCTTGTTGCCACTGTCCACCAGAGGCCTTTATGGATGCTCTTGCCAGCAGTGACATAAGTTGGCACTGAATGCATTGTAGCTGAACTCCTAAGTTCCTATGGAGGTACAGGCTGCTAATTCTAGCAGTAACATCATAAGTCACTTGGTAATTGAGGTTGCTTGGAGAGTGCTAGCACTTGTGGTTGTTCCCCCAGTCCTTTAAAACCTAAATAAATGGTAGGATTTGTTCTTTTAAAGGAAAAGAGCGAGGAAGATGTAATGCAGATGCAGGGCACAGAATTACCAGAGAGCTGGAACACTTCTCCTATGAAGGAGGACTGGAAGAGTTGGGGTTGTTCTCAGGTGAGAAGGCTCCAGGGACAACTTATGGCAGCCTTTCAATACTTAAAAAGGGACTGAGGAAAGTTATTTCAGCAGGACAAGAGAGTAATAGCTGTAAGCTAAAAGAGGGTGATTTAGGCCAGATATAAGGAAGAAATCTTTTACAGTGAGAGTGGTGAAGCACTAGTAGAGACTGACTTGTGATGCAGTGGATGCCCCATCCCTGGAAACGTTCCAGGTCAGATTTAACAGGTCTCTGAGTAACCTGATGTAGTTAAGGATGTCCTTGCTCACTGCAGTGGGGTGGAACAAGATGAGATTTAAAGAACCCTTCCAACCCATTCTGTGACTCTATTCAATGATTCTGTATGTATGTGAATTAATGTATAACAATAATTATAGGTTTAGGATCACAGGATGTTAGGGGTTGGAAGGGACCTCTGGAGATCTTCAAGTCCAATCCCCTGCCAGAGCAGGACCATAGTCTAGTGCAGGTCACATAGGAATGCATCCAGATGGGTAGTGAAAATCTCAAGAGAAGGAGACTCCACGACCTCTCTGGGGAGCCTGTTCCAGTGCTCCATCAACCCTTACAGTAAAGAAGTTCTTCCTCATGTTGAGGTGGAACTTCCTGTGCTGTAGTTTACATCCATCGCCCCTTGTCCTATCACAGATTGCAAGTGAGGTGAGGCTTCTTGACACCCAGCACTCATATAGCTATAAACATTTATTAGATCCTCTCTCAGTCTTGTCTTCTCCAGACTAAAAAACCTCAGGTCTCTGAACCTTTCCTCATAAGGCAGTGTTCCAATCCCTTAATCATCCCTGTAGCCCTCCCTTGTACTCTCTCAAGTAGGTCCCTGTCCCTCTTGAACTGGGGAACCTGAAACTGGATGCAATATTCCAAGTGATGTCTCACTAGGGCAGAGTAGAGGGGGAGAAAAACCTCCCTCCATCTGCTGGATACATGCTTCGTAATGCACCCCAAGATCTCACTGACCTTTTTGGCCACAAGCGCACATTGCTGTCCTATGAATAACTTCTTGTCCACCAGGACTCCCAGGTCCTTCTCCACAGGGCTGCTGTCTCTATAATGATAATTTCAACTCATTTCAGCAAAATCTAATAGCAGGAGTACATGCTATATAATGCAATAACCTATGTATTGACCTGTAGCACTGAGGAGGTGAGCCAATACTTTAATTTTTAAACCTGTGGTCTGAAAGGAGTGGCAGCAGTATATGCATAACTGTGTAACTGTAGCTGGTTTGCATTAAAAGGCAGCCAGTTTATTTTATTTTAAAAGCAGCAATACAGATAAATCTTGAGGATGCTGGGAAGAATTTTGGGTTGGTTAGTTGTTTGGTTTGTCTGGGGTTTCGCTTAGTAGAAGCTGGGCAGAGCGTGTACTGCTGTGAAGGTTTTGATTGAATAAGCCTGTTGACATAATGTAATTACCACAGATTGGGGTATTTGTTTCTTTCCTGTCAAGAAGCTATTGCCCATTTGGTTGTTTACCATCACTCTACTCAAGGCTAGTTTTTATACAGCATAATGCAAGTGAGAAATAAAGGCAGCCTAGAAGGGCTGTATTTTGGAAAGCAGTAATATGGAATAGAATCTGAAAGGTCTCTGCATTTAAATGAGTGAACAGGAGCTTTTGGTGCTTCTAGGAATATGCAGGAACCCCCAGAATTCCTGACTGGAACTGGAGAATGCTCAGCACAAGGAAAATAATGTATACAGCACTGGTGTGAAATGCACCCTACTACTCAAAGCTGAGAGCAATGTTTACAATTGAAACTAGTTCTGGTTGCCCAAAGTGAGATGAGAGGAACGGTCCAGGTAGCAGAGGGTTCATGAACTGAGCAAGATGGGTTGAAAATGTACACTGGTGTTATCTGGATGCAGAAGTATGGGAAATACAGAGTTTATAGAAGAGAGTGATCAACTACAGAGTAGTTTGTCTATGATTTCAATGGGTCCGCTGTTACTTTCCATACGATTTTGGCTCTGTAAATCAGAATTTGGTACCAAAAAGAGTTAGATTTGGGAAAATAATTACTGGACAAGCTTTGTGTGAGTGCTATCACCCACGTGGCTAAATATTCTACTTGGCTTTGTGCTGCTAAAAGTCTGCAGCTTTCTTTTTCTAGTGTAATGCCGTGATTGCAGTTTTGACTTAAAGACCCTTTTACAAGTTAGGTGGCATTTTCTGTGAAAGAAACACCTGAACATTTTTGGTGAGTAATTGAGGTTAAGAATCTGTAATGATACACACTGCTTTCCTGAGAAGTTTGCTTTCATCCAGATGCTTTTATTTCTGGAATAAAGTATCTGAGTATTTTGCTATTTTTCCATCAAAATACTGCAATTCCTGTATACTTAGAGGTTGCATAATGGAGTATAAGCATTGCAGAAGACCTTCAGAGTGCTCTCCATATGAACATTAACTTTATTTGTAGTGATGAACAGGGGAAAAACAGAAATCTTCTCAATCTCTGGTTGTATCACTTTTTTTTTTTTAATGTTATAAATAGTGGCTTCCATGGAACTGCATTAAGTCCTTTAGGTTATATGCATTTCTCTGCAGAAGGAGGATGTTTGTGCCTAATGTCCTGGAGAAAACCTTTTGACAAGGGTTTATTTTGTGCAAATAAGAGCCCTACAAGGTGCTAAAATTTTTAAAACTTTAGTGGGTTAGATAATTAACATTTTGCCTCATTTGCACCTCTTGAAACCTTCCATTTCCATGTCTTGCAGTAAGCATCTTTTTGAAAATGTCAGGCACTGCATAATGGAAGAAAGTTCTAATTTCAGTTTCCTATTAGTAAAAGATCTTAATAAAAATAGGTTGCTTCCTGCTATATTTCATTTAGTTGTTGAAGACAATGGTAATGTGCTCTCATGTACAAAACCCTTAGAAAAATATAGAAGTGTTCCTATTATGCACAGACAAATTTAGAATTAACAGAAGATGTTTTGTGAATCCAGAAAGCCATAAAGATGATCAGGAGGGGACTGAGGGGTGGGGGGTGGTGTAGAACAGGCTGAGGGAACTGGGTTTGTTCAACCTGGAGAGGAGAAGGCTCTGTGGAAGCCTTATAGCAGCCTTTCAGTACCTGAAAGGTAAGATCCACTAAGATGGTGACTGCACTGGAGCATCTCTCTTCAGCGACAAAGCTGAAACTCTTCATGCTGGAGAAAAGATGTGGGGAAGTTGTCATCAATGTGCAGAAATACCTGAAGAGATGGTGAAAAGAAGATGGAGACAGGCTCTTTTTCAGTGGTGGCCAGGAATAAGAGGCAGTGGGAGAAAACACAGCAAATTCTGTCTGAATATCAGGAAGCACTTTTCCATCACTGAGTGTGATGAAATGCTGGCACAGGGTACCAGAGAAACTGGGGTCTCTATCCTTGAAAATACTCAGAAGCTACCTGAAAATGGTAGCTGTGCAACTGACTCTGGGTGGTCTTGTTTGACCAGACAACCTCCAGAGGTACCTTCAAACGTAATCCATTCTATGACTAAAATACAATTTCACCACTGACAAGTCATTTCCAGTTTGTGATATTTGAATATGCAGCAACTTTGATCTATTGAGACCAGTGAAAAGACAAATAACCGCTTACTAGGAATGGGCTTCTAATGGCAACCTGAAATGTGCAGTGAGAACAGCCATGTGAATGCATTGCTGTGTGGTGAATGTTAGAGATAAAAGCTCTTTTATACCTTCAACCAAAAGAGGTTTTCCTTTCATCTTAAGCAGTAGCTCCATTTCTCAGGAGAAACTTCCCATCCATCTCCCTTACTTCACAGCGTTGTCCTTTACAGAAATATGGGAGCTCTTGTGGATGTGTGCAGTGCAAAGCAGGCCTGCACCCTTCCCAATTTATCAGTCTTTGATGGAGGAGGTTACACAAGCTTGTTGCAGGGCTGAGCTTTTAATCTCCTCCCATTTCCTGTTCATCTGCACTGTGCCTTAAGAGGTTCCAACTCCTCTTTCCCCATTTATAGCACTGTCAGGATGTTGAAAACTCTATGCTAGCCTTCCACATCCCTTTAGTGTGATTGTTTTGTGGTTTGCATCAACTCTCAAACCTTTCTTCACATCTGAAAACAAGACTATAAGACATGAAATAAAAGCAAAATTTTGGTTGTGTATCTCAGCATTGAATATAAACCTGTAGACTACAGCTGTAGACTAATTAAACTTTTTCTAATGAGACCCCTTCCTGTTATTGCAGAGCATGGAAAAATTGCCAGAAATCTATATGTTTGATTTTCAAAATGGGAAATGGATCATAAGGTCAAAAACATGCTTACATTAAGAAATCATAATAGTGATTTAACTTGGAAACCTCTTGTTTGGCCTTACTGGGGCACAGCTTAACCTTTTAAAAACTGCATTTACTTTGTTGTGGCTGTGGTTTAGGGTGGAACTCAAAAATGAGAAAGACTTCATTTAATTTCTGTTGGGCTAAGTTGCCAAACTTGTTGACAAAGGAAATCTTTATCTCAAAGTTTATAAACTCCAAGAAGTGAATTTTGTAACACAAGGGCTCCCACTCACTTAACTAGCACCACTGTATTATTTTAGTTAGATGTTTTTTGTGACGTAACTTTGACTAAAACTCAGTACTACTTAAAATCAAGGACCTCTGTGCTTGCTTGGATGAAGTGATGTAAGTACACAGCAACACAGACTTTTAGAGGGGGTCATGTCAGATATAGAATAACATAACAGTACTCAGAAGAGTCCTAATAAAACAGACATTCGAAGCACACTGAAAAATTAACAAAACATTTTACATGCAGTAAGTTTTTGTCATGTCATAGTTAAAGGTATTACTTGGCTTCAAAAGTGCTTGGCTTTGCCAGTTGCTACCTTTATGGTTTACTTCATGGTTGCAATTGCTGCATTGCAAGCTACTACAAGAGGCCATTTGTCATGCCTTGTGATCTCATGGTCCTCATTTCTGATTCAGCTTTTCTGGCCTCATCACAGGGAAAAATATATTTAAAAAAAAAATAAAAATCATTTCCCATAATGAGTGTATCAGTATGTTGGTGTGTTTGGTCACAGGTAGTTACTGATGACTGAACAGATGAGACTGTAGAATTGCTCTGTTTAAAGTGGTTGGAGCAAATGACAAATCAAAGGAGTTAGAACAGGTCTTTCATGACTTCAACAGGCTGTGTTTTCTTCACAACTCTTACATAGTTTTTTCCACAGATCCTTTATATATTTCACAGAAATATTTCAAAGTAAAAAAAAAAAAAAAAAAAAAAGTTCTACATCATTTCCTTAACATAGTGAGAGCTGAGCTGAAAAGACGCAGATATTTTATTTCAGATTTGTATGCTCTGCTTTAATCTACTGCCCTTTAAAGTATAACCTGTGATAGAAGGTTACCAGATTGTCTCCTGCTTTCATTGCAGTGTACACTATCCTTTTTTTATTCTATTTAATAAAATACATGTTTCATTTTAACAACATTTATGAACAGTGTAATTTTTTTTAGGGCTGAATCCTGAAAGATGCTGAGGACCAATATTTCCCATATTTTTCAGAACATAAGTGTCTTCTCTGACATTCTCAGGAGTCTGATCATTATACTGGTATATAGCAGATGGACATGACAGAGGGTGAGCTTTGGCAGCACCGTAAGGCACATATCAGCTTTACTATGACCATCTCCAAGGGAGAGACAAGCATTCCAACAGAATTTCAAGCTGCTACTTCCATTTATTTTTGGGGTCTTTTTTTTAAGGTGCCTGTTCTTGTGATATTTGTAACAGTGACAGGTAAACAGTCAGCTGCTCAAAATACTACTGCTGTCTTCTTTGAATATTTGTGAAGTATTACATAGTTCACTTGAGGAGGCAGACTTTTTTTTTTTTCAGTTAAACTGATTTACTGTTCTTAGTTTTACAATATTAATAGTGTACAGCACTAAGAAAGTCTAAAAGAATTTATCATAGAATCATAGAATGGTAAGGTTGGAAGGGACCACAAGGATCATCTAGTTCCAACCCCCTGCCATAGGCATACTTAAGCTGTTACATAGGATACTCAGGCATTGATTCAGGAATAAATATATATCTTTTTTTTCCAAATGAAATAAATAAATGTTGGTTCAGGAATAAATATACTTCCCTTCCCCCCCTCCCCCCCC
>VWZE01014110.1:104387-158751 GCA_013396675.1 Eubucco bourcierii
TTTTAATAATGCTTTCTTTTGGATCTGCTGACTTTGTAGTAAAAAATATAAAGCTGGGAAAAAAATAGGGAAATGAAATAATGGAAACCTGTTTACTCTTACACTCTCTGAATTCACACAAACTACAAAAGACATAAAATCAGTGAAGACTGTAATGGCAATACTAGTCAGCTGAGTACCTATGCAAACTTGTAATTCATACCTTAAGTAAAGCCTCCCAAAAATGGATACACCATTTTGTTTGCAAGCACATTTACCTTTTTTTTTTTCATTGAATACTTATGTTTTTAGTCTTAAACCGCCATTTAAATGAAATCCTTTTAATGTTGTAATTTGAAACAATATTAAAAATCTGTCATTGCTAGCTGTAGCAGAATATTGCTTGAGTTTCTAGGTAAAACATTATTTTTGATGGGTGGTATAGTTAGAAAGAGGAAAAAAAAAAAGGCACAGCAGCTCCGCTTCAAACAGGTTTGTTCTTGTCATAGCTATTAGTGCCAGTCTTTCAATAGCATGTCATGTTGATTGGCAGACACTCCCTTTCCTCTTTTGTGAAGAATAATAATTTCACTGTGTGCTTGAAATAAAAACCTAGTATAAATGATTTTTTGTTTGTAAAGGAGGAAGCTGGGTTCCTTATAACCTATGTAGATTGCTTATTATTGTGCTGCAGGAAAGATGAATCCCTAAAACCTAAGTCGTTTGATTATTTTTATAACTGTTGTCTATTGGAAGTCTTTGTATGCTTAGCAAAGCTTCCATAGGCAGTATCTTTATTATTCTACAGTTGTAGAATTGTTTCTTTCCGGGGAGCAAGGAAAGTTTTAAAAAAAAAAAAAAAAAAAAAAAAAAAAAGAAAAAGTAATGAAAGTTTTGTTGGTTTTTTTTTTTGTTTGTTTGTTTTGTTTTGTTGGGTTTTTTTAGTACGTAGCTTTTGCTGCTGCTGTTGAAGAGCTTGAGGACTTCTTCCATAGTGTCTTAGTTGCTTTTCCTGAATAGTTAGCATATATTGCTTCTGAGTGACATGAAAGAAGGTGTTGAAATATTTTGACGTAAATATTGTATCATCTAATATGCAAACCTCACCGCTATTAATATTAGTTATACTCTTGTGGTGAGTTGGAAACCGTTATTAGAATATTCCAATAAACCTTAAACCTCTACAACTCTGTAAGTGGATGGTATCCTCAGAGAAGAATGAAGGCCATGAATTTAAAAAAAAAAAAATAGTTTTAAAGGAAAAAAAATAACCATGTGTAGCACCAATGTCAGCTGTAGTCATAATCCTGTGTTCTGGTTAGCGCCTTTCTGCCCAGGGTAGGCTGCTTTGGGGGCTTCCTAGTCCTTGTTATTCCTTTCTGAAGAACTGTCCCAGCTTGTTACGGGCAACCTATTTTTTTGTGGGATGAGCTTTTACTCCTGAGCACTTGTGTCTAAACATTTCATCTGGGTGTTTGCCTATTTGCCTCTAGTTCCTCCACGTGGCATCCCAGCTGCCAAGACCAGGAACCATTTGGCTGACCTGGAACGAGGCTGTGCCACACTGACCAATACAGAAACCCTCATCAGTTTTAAAATTTTCTGTCGAACCCTAATGCCCATCTTGTATTATCCTCAAAATAACCTCAGACAGGCATCTGCTTTGCAAATGCCCTGTGTTGTATTGGTAGCCACGTGCTAAATCTCTTGTGATGTTCACAGAGCTGGTTGCCTCTGCAAGGGTGTCACATTCACTGATGGAAAGGAAATAGTCTTACTACAAGCTGTTATGAATTACACTGCTAGATAAATGTCCTTCAGGAAGAATGATACATACCATTGCCTATTTGGTGCTAAAAATAACATATCCTGACATAAAACTTTCAAAGCAAGGCTGAAATTTTAAAATACAGAGGTAGAAGCAAGCCCTTAAGACATGACAGCCATCTAGAAAGACAAAAATATATATGCATAATAGCATATAGTAAATATAAATAAATAAACTGAAATATTAGTGTTCAAATGTCAACTTATTAACATTCTGAGAAAAACAAAAAATTAAAGACCAGGTTCAATAAAACTTTTCATACAAAAAATAAATAAATGAACCAAAAGAAAGAAGGAATAAAAAAATAAAATTATATAGTTCATAGTACTAATTCAGGGTATTTTTGCATGGAGATTGTCATATACTATGAACATGTAAATTCCTGGAGTCTTAAGAAAGACAAAAGTCTTCATTTATTATTTTTTTTTAATTGAAGTAAATTTAAAGTCTAAGGTACAACTTGAAGAAGAATATGAAAATGTTTATTTAAAAGTGTATCGTGACTTTTTCAATGCATATAATATACAAAGCATAAATTATTTCTACCTCCTGTGACTTATTCTATAGAATTATAAATTTATATTATGCATTTAAAATAATGACATACTGTTGATTTATTCTGTGAAACGTAAATAAATATGTAAAAATCAGCATAACTGGTAAGGATCAAAACAGTGGCATCCCAATGATGAGCAAATGATTTCACTGGAGATTTGAACTAACACCGCTTGCAAGACCTCTTATCACTATATTTCAGTATAACCACATAGCAGAGTGTATTTTCCCTACATAATGCCACCACCTCTTGGCCTCTTTCACCATAGCTGTACGTTATTTAGAGGACACTTTAAATTTTCTCTGAGATACTACCAAGACCTCAACAACCTATGTTAAAAGAGTGTATTCTTGATAAACAACTTCAGTGATGAACACTTGTAAATCTGCTTTGATTTGCTTGCAAGCTATTGGGAGAATTTTCAATATTTTTTTTTTTTAAAATTAAAAAAAGAAATCTTACACTAAATTTGTTTACTATCCAAAATGGCACAAATCAGAACAAAAAATTCCAGAATTGGAAAAGTATTGAAACAAATGTGGGTAGCATTAGGTATGGAAGGATTGATTCGAATTGTTAGTTGTGTGCTTACTGCTTTAGTGCTTTAGGTCGTGAGTGAGGAGAAGAGCCCTCAGTAATAACTGCTCCAGTGAATCACAAATCATCATCATTCCATGCTGATTTTAAAAATTTCTGTGGGGCTTTCTTTTTTGTTTGCTTTCATTGATCCAATGTATGCTGCACTGACTTTCCATTAATTTCTTGACGTGGCGTCTTGGATCTTGACCTTTCGTAAGTAGGGTGCCTTGTCTGCCTGACACACGTGTTCTTTTGTACTTCTAGTTTCTATTTTATTTCCAATAGTTCTTCATAATTTTCCCCATCTTTTCATTTACCAGATCTTTGGTACCTTTCAAATGCTAAATGCTCTCCCATATATCCTTAGTAACCGTGCTGGATTTTTCTGTCCTTTTTAATATTTAGGTTTTATTGGATGAATGTAGATTACACCTTCTCTAACTGTGCCTTAAATAATTGCCACTTAAGGGAATTAAGAAGTACAAGGGAAGGAAAATGCTGACCCATAGACTAAGCAGAAGGAAAAAACGTTCCCACTGGGTCCAATTTCCTAAGAAGGACCATCAGGATAGTGACTAGGACCTGAAATTATGGGCTGAATGACCTCTAAAAAATTATCAGTTCAAAGAGGAGCTTGTCTATAACTGTTTGCACTAAAGGAAATGAAGATAGGTGGAAGTCTCACAGAAGAAAGATTGCTTCACTTTCTTGGTGAACATATAAAAGTGTAATATGAAACTATATCTCATATAAATACATTGCATGCCGACTGTCTATAATTCTTGTATCATGTCAAAAAACCATGGAGGCAGATAGCATATCTCTTAACTCCCAACAGGCCAGTCAGTGGGGAACCCCTTCTTCTAAACACAAAGATAGAAAGTACATCTTCTGAATTGAAGGTATTTTATGCAGGTCTTGCATTCGTTGGAAAGAGTGCACGCTCATCGATATCGAATGTCAAAGAAATGGTTTGTACTAAAGAAACTGCTGCAGAGGTAATACAGATGCTTTCATTTGCTGGGTCATTACATGATTTTCATAGAATGTTCTCTGATAGTACAAAGAGACCTTAAAGTAAGTGTGATTTTCGTATGAATTGTGTAGGAACCTGAGGATTAGTGAAAGCTTTGGGCTTCAGTTAATGCGAATTGCTGGTTCAGCCTCTGCATGTCTGGGTGAAAGGTACTGCTGGTTTAAATGGGTGCACTGCAGCTGGCTTAGCTGTGAGAAGGACAGGAGAAATCCAATAACCAGGTTTCTGCAGTGTTCTTAAGAGGACTTCTCAGATATTTGAAGGAGAAGATGAGTTCCTGTGTGTCACAATCCTTGCTTAACATTTCAGAGACTTAGGTCGTTGCTGCTGGAAGAGCTTTGTGTTAGTGTCCCTTGTACTGTAGCTAAAGGAAGGAGTTGGTTGCTATATAGTGTTTGGGAATGTAATGTGTAATGTACTTACAAAAAAGGCATTAAGATAACTACCATATTCCAGGCTATGCTACGTCTCTACCTCTTTTATACCTTGCCAAAATGATACTTCTTATTCAAAGTGTAGGAAGTAATAGCAGATAACTGTTCTCAGAACACAGTTTATAGAAGGTTTAAAAAAATTGATCTGCTTTGAAGTAATAGTATCTAGAGGAAAGATAAACTGGAAGCATCTTTTGATAGCAGGAAGAAAGATAAACCCCTGATTATCTGGTTGTCTCAGGGAACATTGGCAAACATTTTCAGTGTAATGTTGATTGTAGATTTGGCATATGTGCTCGAAATTCAGAACTGGGTTTGAAGGATTTGAAGTTAGGAGTTATTAAACGATAAATTGGTACCTTCTATAGTTCTTAGAATGAGTAAGGTAAGATTTAAAAAGTGCAGCTGTTGTGAATTGTCTGGAGTCCTCACATACTAGTGCCTGCCACCACCACAGAATCCCTGTGGTATAAAGATACTTCAAGTCAATTCAATTTAGCCACTTCGGCTGAAGATTTATCTATAAATCCTTACTCTTCCAATAGTATTCAGTATTATATTATTTGTTGTTGACCCTTTCTATTGTAATCTACCTTCCTCTGAGCAAATTCAACCACTATCAAAATTGTCAGAAAAATTATGCTAGGATGCTTCTGCTTGCTTCCACCCTCTCAAGCAAAAAACTGAAATACGAAGCGAGAGATTTATCAGTGTATGAAAATCATGAAATCTCACTTATCTGTAATTCAGTACAGCCTTACCTGTATTATAGATCAGGAGGGATAAGACAGCAGGAAAAGACTTGGAGATGTCAGTTGATGAAAAACAGTGTGAGCTGGCAATGTGTGCTTGCAGCCCAGAGGGCAACTGTGTCTTAAGCTGTATCAAAAGAGGTGTGACCAGCAGGGTGAGGGAACTGATTCTGCCTCTCTACTCTACTCTCATGAGACTCCCAACCTGGAGTACTGCATCCAACTCTGGTGTCCCAGCATAAGAGACATGAAACTTCTAGAACAGGTCCAGAAGAGACCACAAAGATGATCAGAGGGGCTAGAGGACCATCTCTGTGAGGCTGGGCTGAGAGAGTTTGGGCTGTTCAGCTTAGGGAAGTCTTCAGGGAAACCTTAGTGCAACCCTAAGGAGGTCTACAAGAAAACTGGGTAAGAGCTTTTTACAGGGGCTTGTAGTGACTCAATGACAGGGAATGCCTTAAGCTTGAGGAGGGTAGATTTAGACTGAATATTAGGAAGAAATTCTTTGCAGTGAGGATGGTGAGACAATGGAACAAGGTTGCACAGGGAGGTCATAAGTGGCCTTCCTGGAAGAGTTCAAGACCACATGGGGTAAGGCCTTGAGCAGCCTGTCCTAGTGGAAAGTGTCCCTACCATGACAGGGGGTTTGAACTAGATGATCTTTAAGGTCCCTTCATAACCTAAATGATTCTGAGTCTATAAATACAACCTCTGGTCTCTGTTGAGTTGTGTGGGGTTGTTCATTGTGTGTGTGAGCTATGGAAGTGACCAACTGATTTAATGTATTTTTTGGCATATCTTGAGACAACCATTTAAAAATAAAATTATAGAACTATAAAATTTGACCAAAAGTGTGCTAATTTTGTTAAATAAAGCTATACCTGTATTGATGGCTAATGTGCAGGAGAGGCACCGATTGCACAACAGTATGGTCAGATTGGGGATGCTAGCTGAGACCTGAGTTACACAAAGATTAAATAGGCCTAAGTTGGCATAACCAGTATGTGGTTCCTGAGGATCTTGGGAAAGCAGAAAGAACTAAGGATACTTTAATGGAAACAATAGGACTCCTCATTCTTAAAGTAGTTCATTGCCATCTTGTCTGAATGTGAGGGGATGCTTTTGTCTAAGGTAACTCAAGACCCAAACATGAGGCATATAGGTGGCCATGCAGGTGCACAAGTGGCTCATCAACTAAAGGTCACCCACTTTGTACTGTCAGTGTCTGCTTTCTGTGGTGAGTCTGCTGTGCAATATGCAGAGATAATGCTTTAATGTGATGTCCCCACTGTGATATGGAACACTTTGGGACACGTTACCTTTTTTGGTTTTTTTTTTAAAGTTTTATCAGCTTCTAGGCTTTGCCTTTGCTTGAACTCACAACCTTTTTGTGATTTTTTTTTTTGCCTATCTAGGATATTAAAAAATGCAGATCCTTTCATATTCATATTAATAGGTAAACTGAGCTGATTTAAGTTATATTTTGAAGGAAATCATTGTAGAATTTGCAATCTGATTGCTTCTGATGCTGATTGACAGAAATAGGTCTCTTTCTTGGCTAATGTAGAAGTACAGGTGTTAGAGAAAGAAATGACAAATGTAAAATTGTACTTCAGTTTAAAATTTAAAGTCTGTATTAATAAAGCTTTTAGTGCATTTCAATTTAGCTTTCCTTAACATAACATATCTTAACGTTACATTACATTGCATTTCTCAAAACAGTTCCTCCAAATACTTTTGTGTACCTGCTGCTGACTTCATTGGGCATGCATGTCCAAATATTGCTGGAATGTTAATAGCTGTGGGTTTTGTTAGGTTTTACCAATTTATATCACTGTTTTGGGCACTAGCTGTAATTTCCAGGAGAAGGTAATTGTTGCCCATGCACCAGTGCTCCACCTGCATTGTCAGAAAGAAACATGGAAATAGATGTTAAAATTACAGATATTTTCTAAAAGACTTTGGCCATGTAAGATGAATGGACCCAAATTATAGTCTTCATTACTCAACAATTTCAAAATATAAATAGACCCATGTTAACACCAGTTTTGTTCAAGGATTTACTACTAAATTCCATATTTGAAGAATTAATAGAACAGGTATCTGAAGATTCTTCCCCTCTACTCAGCACTGGTCAAGGCTACACCTTGATTACTGTGTCCAGTTCTGGACCCCTCAATTCAAGAGAGATGTTGAAACATGATACTGGAACATGTCCAGAGAAGGGCACCAAGGCTGGTGAGGGGCCTGGAGCACAACCCTGTGAGGAGAGGCTGAGGGAGTTGGGGGTGTGCAGCCTGCAGAAGAGGAGGCTCAAGGCAGACCTCATTGCTCTCTACAACTATCTGAAAGGAGGTTGTAGCCAAGTAGGGGTCAGTCTCTTCTCCCAGGCAACCAGCAACAGAACAAGGGGACACAGTCTCAAGTTGTGCCAGGGGAGGTCTAGGCTGGATATTAGGAGGAGGTTCTTGACAGAGAGAGTGATTGGCATTGGAATGGGCTGCCCAGGGAGGTGGTGGAGTCCCCATCCCTGGAGGTGTTCAAGCAAAACCTGGATGGGACACTTAGTGCCATGGTCGGTTGATTGACTGGGGCTGGGTTATAGGTTGGGCTGGATGATCTTGGAGGTCTCTTCTGACCTAGTTGATTCTATGATTCTGTGACTCTTTTCCATGATTTTCAGATATTGTGGTAGCATTTGAGAATTCTGAAGTGGTTTGGAATGGCCACTTTATCTGATTAACTCCTGTTTTAATACAAAATTTTGTGTGATTTAAAGATAAATATACATAACTCCTAACACTCTGGTACACAAGTACAGTGTTATTATGCAGAAGAAAGTGCAGTGTTGAGAACAGGGAGACCTGGAATCTATCCAAGTTATCTGTCTGCATGTTGTTACACTGCAATGCTCTACCCTGCTATGGTGTGGAGTGTACATAGCAAGATGCTTTCTAATAAATTAAGTCCTTAGGCTTTTAAGATACTTAGATTTAAAGAAGGTTATTATTACAGGTATATGAAGTTGGAGGTAACTCCAACAAAGTGTTTTCACATTCCAGTAAACTTCTGTGTTTTTGCTTAGTTTGGAATTTTAAGCATGCTGAACTGCTATGAACAGCAAAGTAAGGACTGTGAGTTTCTAAGTGATATTGAGAGACAGAATTTGCCTAATTGAGTAAGTTTTAAATTTTATTATCTGGACTAGATATGTCACAGAATATAGAGGTGAGTTTATTTCATCTGTGTCATTCAAGTTTTTGCTCCTTTGGCCATAGAAATACTGTATTTATTTTTCACACGTGGCTAAAAGTCTCCACGATGAATTTATGATTCCGCAGTATCATGATTCGGTTTAGTTTTTATCACATAAAAATGAAATTTCATTGCCAATTTTTGTATTTAAAGGCCTGTTAATCTACATTGATTCCTCAGTTTGGTATGGATTCTGAGCTGAAAAATACAGTACATCACTGACTGTTCTATCACCTGACAGCGACTGATAAAGCATCTGTGCAGAAAGTGTCAGAAAAGGTTAATATTTATTGATTTTATGGTGCTACAACCAATGTAGTTTTGCCATCAAAGATGTATGGCCACCAGCAATGGAATCTGTAAAACAGCAGGTTGGACGCTAGTTTTTATTATAACCTATGCCAGCATTCTGGCCTTAAAAAATGACAGATATTTAATTTAAGACAAAATTCGAACGTGGAGCTGTTGTGTACCTGCAACGGGAATTTAGTATTGTAAAATGAAATCTGAGTGCAGCGCTCCAAAGCTTAAGCGAGGAGGGGGAACATGCAACCTTGCATTGCAAATGACAATCACATTTAGCCTTTTCATCCACTTAACTATGTGCTATTGATCTGTAGAAGGTGCCCAAGCAAGTGATAGCTGAAATTATGAGCAATAAAGGGCTTGCTTCTTCAAACAAAAAAGTATATAATTAGTAGGAGTGGAGGAGGGGGCAGAGCCTGTGTTTGGTTTTAAAGGCATTTAAACAAGATGGACTGAGTGCAACAGCAGTTTTTAAGTGTACGCAAGGAGTAATCTGGTTGCCTTGAAGCATAAATCCATGCTCCGGTTGCAGCTTGTGTGTAAAAATTAGGCGTGCACTCCAGCCTTTACATTTATCTCCATCAGGGTTTGCCTGACAAAGACAATCTGTTGGTTTGTCTACATCAACTAGGGAGAGGAAAATCTTGTGAAGCTTTGGTTCTTCTAAATGCATCTGTTGTTTGCATTTTTACTCCATTTTTCATTTCGCTCTTGATATCAACTTTTTCGTAACTGATAGTTCTATTGATATTTCCAGAAGGTTTTCAAGAAGATGGAAGAATACTTGCTGAAATGCTGAAAATTAGTCTGCTAAAACACATATAGGCGCACACAGACTTTGTATGAGCAGCTGTGTAAGGAATAATGGCAGGAGATTTTAAGAATCCCTGTTTAATTATTACCTATTAGAGAATGACTATTTTAGTGGCACTGTTTTGCGTGCAATTTTTTCTCCCCTTCTTTTCTCCCCTCTCTCAGGGACAGCAGTAACAGTGGGTTTGTTTTTGAAGCAAACCTAACAATAATTCAGCAGTAAGAAACACTTATTCTGTACCTGACCAGTAGAATAAATTGCATGGCATACAGTAAACATGCTTTAGATCGCCTCTTCTCTGTACCACATTTTTCTGTTGAGCTTTATACCACCAGTTTGTCTGGGTTCTTTTTCCCCAGACAGCTTACCCATTTTATTGTGCTCATTTAGAGGAAAGAAAAACTGTTTGTCTCCTTGAAAGGCAAGAGAACAGTGAGTGGAAAACTACTTTTATAGCTAAAATACCATTATAATATATAGCAACTAAAATTCTAAAATTGAAAGAGAAGATACAGGAGAAAATCTTAAATCATTTTTTAAAAGCCACTGACAATTTGAAATATTCCCACAAAGATTTCTATTTTTTTGTCTTCCTTCCTTGAGCTTAGTAAAATGTGATTTTTAAAATGATTGTTACAATAACTTGTTTAATTTCAATAACTCAAATCAGATCCATTCCTCATATAACTCCACCTTTTTTATTTTAATGGCTGTGTCATTAATCTAACATTTTCCATTTTTATTGTGCTTCATTTTTTTTCCCCCCTTTCTGATAACTTTAAATTATGACTGTGAAATGGTGTGCATTCAGCAGCAGCATGCTCTGGCTGCATTTTTACATCCCTTTTACCCCTTTATTCTCATGTTTCTAACTTTCAGTACAGCCAGGTGCCAACAATGTTGTGGCTGTACCATGTCCAAAAGAGACTTACAGGCTACAGCTCTGGATGGCAGCTTACTGACAGGAGGTTTCCCAAACACTTTATTTCATTTTAAAAAAATTAAATATCACTGCTAGAAACTATTTGTTATACTTTATAACACCTTCACCCACAAAGTGGTTATTACCTTAGGTAATGGTTGATATGTTATGTTCTGAGCTGATTTTAACAAATTATTTTGTGGAATTATTACTTAATTCATAATGTACTTAATCTTTAGTAGCCAGCAATACATAATTGAAGTTGTATATTTATTTAGGACTTTGTAACCATGAAAAGGCTACATTGCTTAAATCATTATCATTCACTGAGTAAATAAAATCAGTTTATGAACTTTGAACGCAGAAACTTGATACAAAACTGAGGGATAAGGAAGAAAAGAGATATTTCGAGACAGCAGCTCAGGGAGTGATTGCACATGCTAATGTACCTATGTGAAAAGGAAAGGAAAATTAGGAGGCCACAAATTTGTTAGAATTCAAATTCTACCTGTACTCCCCAGGCTTTTGGACTGATCTTCAGATGCAGTCTATGAACTGGTCCATCAGAGCAGGATTAGGAATCATCTACAGTACTACTGCTCAAAACACCTGTGAGCATGCACTGTGTGTGTAACCAGTAGTGCTGCTGAACCGCCTCATAGAATCACAGAATGGTAGGGTTGGAAGGGACCTCAGGGATCATTTTGTTCCAATCCCCTGCCATAGGCAGGGACACCTCCCACTAATACAGGTTACTCAAACCCTCGTCCAACCTGGCCTTGAACACCTCCAGGGAGGGAGCAGCCACAACCTCCCTGGGCAACCTGTACCAGTGTCTCTCTATTCCAGTTTAAACCCATTGCCCCTTGTCTTGTCATTACAAGACCTTGTAAATAGTCCCGTCCCAGCCTTCCTGTCCAATTTCCAAGATAAAGCAAGGGACAAAAGATAGTGTCTGCTTATATCTTGTTAAGAAAAAGTCAAGATGAGGCAGAAATAATTACTTCATATTTCGGACCTGAGTCAAGGTATGAAAACAAAACTCTGCCGTTGAAATCACTGTGCTTACCAAAAACAGTTGGTAGCAGAGTATATCCTCAAGAGCTACCAGTGTAGCTCCGCTCTGAGCATGAAAATGCACTGGTGATCATCAGTGTTAGTGTCACAGTGTTACTGCCATTTGTGGACAGAGTTTGGTGCAGGAGCCTGCGTGTCAGCTTTTCCTGTCCTTGGTGCAAATCAGCTCCATTGGGAAGCCCGTTTCCCTGCACTAGTGGGGGGCTGTTAAACACAGAGCATGTCAGCTTCAGAGCAGCAGTGCTGAGGGGCTAGCCCAGGCTAACCATCCCCAAAGCAACCAGGATCAGTATTGCATTAATGAAGCTACATGGCTCCTGCACCGGAATGGATTTACTTCTGGCTGAGCTGTCCTACAGCAGGGAAGTGAGGGGTCTGAGGGCCTCTGCACTTCAAAGCAAAGACAGTTTGGGTTCAAGTGATTTGCTGAAACCTCTGGAGTCCTACATAGTTAAGAGAAGAAGAAAAAAGTAGCTTCTCTGGAATGCTGAGATTGCAAGAGGTATTTGTACAGATACAGAGTGCTGTATAGACAGAAGACTTACAAGNGAGGAGGTTACCTTCTTCTCTCAGGCAACCAGTGACAGAACAAGAGGACACAGTCTCAGGCTATGCCAGGGCAAGTTTAGGCTGGAGGTGAGGAGGAAGTTCTTCACTGAGAGAGTAATTTGTCACTGGAATGGGCTGCCCAGGGAGGTGGTGGAGTCACCGTCCCTGGAGGCATTCAAGGCACGTTTGGACATGGCACTTAGTGCCATGGTCTAATCTTGAGGGCTGTGGTGATGGGTTGGACTTGATGATCTCTGAGGTCTCTTCCAACCCTTGCAATACTGTGATACTGTGATACTTTCCAACTCCACACAGTCGTGCTCTCTGCTGATGTGTCTGCAGACTCTCCGAGTTCTGTGCAGGAATGCACAGAGCCCCTCAGGT
The DNA here is from genome assembly GCA_013396675.1 of Eubucco bourcierii. Taxonomy (NCBI): domain Eukaryota; kingdom Metazoa; phylum Chordata; class Aves; order Piciformes; family Ramphastidae; genus Eubucco; species Eubucco bourcierii. Next base: position 116,859 of record VWZE01014110.1, read on the forward strand.
GGGTCATGTGGACACCTTCCTGTCCAGTAAACACTTCATCTGCCCACACAGCTCTCTAGGATATGCCCCAGCATTTAATTCTTAATACATCTTCTTTGATATTTTCTTTAGTTAATCAGTTATATTTCTATCTCTACACTGTCTTCTTTGAGTGCTTCTTACTAGAATACTTCATGAAGTAATTTATTCAGGCTTTCTTGATCCTTCTTGCTAAAGTTATAAATTTTATTGCATTGCTGTATTGACTGGAATGTTACAGAGCAGTTAGTTTTTATTCTTTTTGTAGTGTAAAATATGTGATTTTATTGTTAATTTTTTTTTAATATCTGATGTAATCTTTTATTAGAATTTTGAACTATATCATCTACAGGATAAGATTTATCCACAATGCTAAGTGCACATTTTAAAATTTTGATTAATTAACTTGCAATTCATCTTAGCAGTCAGGTTTTGTTTTTAATGCAACCAGGAATGAAGGGTCATCACAGAATCACAGTGTCAGGGGCTGGAAGGGACCTCAAAAGCTCATCCAGTCCAACCCCCCTGCAGAGCAGGATAACCTATAGCAAATCACACAGGAACACATCCAGGTAGATTTTTAATATCTCTAGATACTCCACAACCCACCGTGGGCAGACAGTTCCAGTGTTCTACCACCTTCATAGTGAAGAAATTCCTCCTCATGTTTCCATGGAATTTTCTGTGCCTCGACTTCCACCCATTGCCCCTTGTCCTGTCATTGGGCATCACTAAGCAGAGCCTGGCTCCAGCCTCTGGCACTCACCCTTTGCATATTTATAAACATTGATGTGGTCACCTCTCAGTCTCCTCTTCTCCAAGCTAAAGAGCCCAAACTCCCTCAGTCTTTCCTCCTAAGAGACATGTTCCATTCCCTTAATCACCTTTGTGGCTCTCCACTGGACTGTCTCAAGCAGTTCTAGTACTTGGTCCTGGGAGGACCAGAACCAGACACAGTATTCCAGATGCAGCCTCATCAGGGCAGAGTAGAGGTGGAGGAAAACCTCTCTCGACCTGCTAGTCACAGCTCTTTCAATACACCCCAGAATAATCATAAGTAATTGTCATGAGTAAGAATAATGTCTGTAGCAGTATTTTTTTCAAGAGACACTCCTAAGAATTACAATACCCATTCCACTCCTCCTTTTTCTTGAGGAAGAAAAGAGGAGCAATGATTGTCTAGAGTGGTATGTCAGGGCTTTGCCCTATTTCTCTTTCATTGCTCTTGGGTCTGAGTGTTGCAGGCAGAAGTGGCAAGGCCCCACTCCTGTGTGGATAGATGTAGTCTAAATCACAATGCTGTAACCGTAATTCTCTCTGCAGTAATCTTGTGCTATTACATGTGATTGAAGCTGAGGCATTAGTATTTATGGTCCCTGATCAAATAACCTAACTTTAAACACACTTTACACCCTCTCCTCCTTTAGGATTATTTTCTTGATTTTGTTACAAGAAGAGTTTAAGCAATTATTTTGGGTAAACTTACATAGTAAGTTTATGTTTCTCCTAAGTACAGCTTTAAAAATATTTGTTGATTTTGAAGTAAATACAAAATCCTCTAAGTGTTTAAAACTGTTATTTATGTAACTAATACAGAATCACAGAATGTTAGGGGTTGAAAGTGACCTCCAGAGATCGAGTCCAACCCCCCTGCCAAAGCAGGATCACCTAGGGCAGGCCACACAGGAATGCAACCAGGTGGCTTTTGAAAGTCTCCAGAGAAGGAGATCTCACAACCTCTCTAGGTGACCTGTTGCTGTGCCCCATCATAAAGAAGTTTCTCTTCATGTTGAGGTGGAGCCTCCTGTGTCCTAACTTGTACCTGTTGTTCCTTGTCCTGTCACTGGGCACCATCAACCATCACGTTCATCCTGACACCCACCCCCTCAGATATTTACAGATGCTGATAAGACCCCTGTAATGTACTCAAACACAACTTTTTCTTCCCAAGTGTTTTATTTTATCTGGCAAAATGTAATGGCTTAACATTCAAAAGTTTCCTATAGACATTTAAGATCAAAGAAAGTTCTGTCAGGTGATACCAGTTTCTGTGGATAACACTCATGCATCGTGGGTTTTTTTTTTTTCCAGCAGCAGCCTTTACATGGTAGTTAAATTCAGATGTGATCCTTAAGAATATTTCTTTTAATTGATGTCTGATTATTGTTAATGAGACTTCACCACAGTTAAGCTGGAGTGTGGATGAGTCATGTGATACATTCTGGTTCTCATTGTGTCGTCATCTTTACGTTCCTCACCAGTGCAGTGTAGTCAAGGCAGTACTGTTATGGGTAACTTTTAAATTCTTGAGAAGTCAACCTAAAGGCCAAAGGTGAAATATTGAAGCATCACTGGCAATTTGGGAATTTTGACCTATACAACCATTTTTTTTTTTTCCTTTGACTGCTAGTGAGCAATTGCAGTCAGTGTTCTAATGTTTCAAGATGTCATTTACACTCCTACAGGGGAAGCAAAATTACTGATAAAAGAATGTGTTCTTTCTTTCTGAGTAGTATTTGGGACAGAGAAATGGTTAGTACAGATGCTAAAGAGGTGGTTACATTTTTCAAAGAATGTAGTTAGTAGTTAATGCAGTTCATAAACTACTCTGCAGATAAAGTGATTCCTTGACATTTCATCATAAATAGCTATAACTTTGAGGAAATGCTCTGTATCTTTCATACTAAACAAAGGGAGGATCTCTCCATGTTAAGTGGAAGAGGAAAATTAATTTCTTGCCTTTGCAAGATTCATTTACTTTGTGTAAAATCTTTGTCAGTGACAAACTTGATAGAAATTGGGTAGTAAGATTATTGCCATAGTAAGGGTCTCAAAATAAATGGTTGGAATTTCAATGGACAGAGATAGGCTTTGACAGTGGAACCTATGAAATAGTTGTATTTTTGTATTTTTATGTACTGATCTTCCCTTTAATTTTTAATTTTTTTTTTTACTGTATTTGAGGAGTAAAGAAGCAGTATTATACAATTCAGATACAAGCCAGGGATTATCGCATCTCAGTCTGCAGCAGGAGAGAGAGAGGAAATTGAAGTCCGATTCCTTAAGCATGTTGTATACTTAGTTACATTTAAAATGAAATTGTATCAGACCTTCAGTTCAGACCCACATGTTTTAGGTATGGAGCTGATGAAAAGCCAGTAACCAAAGTTCTTGTCTCCCAAAGGATGAATCTCCTAAGGGCATCTTTTACAAAAATTAAAAATGCACCAATTCTGCTGTGAAAAAGATAGAAAGTAGTGATGTGCATTGCCTTTGTGAGTGTGACCAGAGGAAATGGTGCTGCTGGACAGGGCTGCATTTCAAAAAGAGTAGCAGCTAAATGCATTAGAAGTAAAGTGGGGAAGCATGTACAGAAATGCTCTCTTGGACTTTAGAGAGAAGAAACACGAGTGTTTCACTTACTGCTGGCACAACTTGCTGCTGATGGCAGTATTCCATAAGGAAGTCTCTTTTATAACTCTGTTAGCAGGGCTGATCAAGCCAAATCTAAAATTCCATTCATACCTAGATTTACTAGGCAAGGGTATTGATCTCAAACAGTATTTTTTTTTTTCAGTAGTGATTGTTAGTAAATAGGGTGGCCTTCACGTGAATGAGATGCATGTTCTGGCTGATATGGGTGCTTGTAATAGCTCTCAGTTTACAGATGATGTGAAGATGTACAGGTGTAGCTCACACCAGCCACTTCTGTTTCTGTTTCCTTGTGCTTCTGTAGACCACTACACAACCATGCCCTTCATCTTAAGCAGAGAGCAGAGCGAAGCTTTGCAGAACTTGTGCCACTTAAGTCCTCGGATCATAGAATGCACACTGCACGAATGAGATCTTGGATAGTTTCCCTCATTGTCTGAAACTGCTCAGAAGAAGAGAGGGCAAATGTAAAATCTGAACATCTCCTAGAACTGTACCATTTGTTGTCAGGGGTTGGGTGGGAGGAAAGGCAGAGAGTGTTCCAGATGATTTTTATCAACATAACAGAAATATCAGGAATAACAATTCCTGCTGATAAAAATCATCAGGAACACTCTGTGGGTGGCCCAGCTTGAACAGCTCTGAACTTAGCTGTTAGTCTTATGGTAGGAGACATTTGGCCTTCATCTAGTCCAGGAAAATGGAGAAAATGGTTAGTCCTCACTCCCCATACATACTTTCTCTGTTGGACCAGGCATGAGTTCAGCAGAGCTGACATTTGGCCTCTCCTCCCTTAATTTTAATAGTTGTCTTTGAAAGAAATTGCCAAATTATTAAATGTTTAATATCTCACCACTTAAAACATATAATTTTAAAACAGTCATGTATAATATTCTTTTATGTGCAAGTGTAGTAAAGTGCACCTATATTTTCCTTTGTCTTTGATCATTAACAGATATATTATAACATCAATATATACTACGAATGATATTTCAAACAAACCTTCAACTGACTTGGCTGTAAACTTGAAAAAAAACATTGGTTTCACCTTAAGGTTTTAATTTCCTTATGTTTAGTATGAAATCAATACTTTAAGAGTGACTAAAATAACAACCAGACAATATTTACTGCTTTTATGCTGGACGTTTCATATCAGAAGAACATGAGAGGAGTGTCCAAGTTATAATTTAAACATTTATAACCATCATTCTAGTTCATCTGAGAAAGCTTACTTTATTAGGTCTAGGAGTACAATGTATTCAATTAAAGCATTTCTCAGATAAGTACTCTGAGTGGTAAGAAGTATTTTCCTAAACATTAGACACAGATACTTGGATCTAGTGTAGTACTTCACCATTGCAAGCCAGGACTAGTTTGTCTGATACCAATAAATTAATATCAGTTTGAAAATACTGGAAAAGAATGAAAGAATTGTGTCCACTGTAGTGCAAAGTTAAAAGAATGAAAGTGCTTATTGGAGTGTCTGTTCATAGATGTATGAGCTAGATAAAGGCTGTCTTGTTATAATGTGTCAGATTATTTTTACTCCATTTTTTTCATGAGGCATGTTAAGGTGGTGCCTAGTTTTGAGTTACAGGGACAGACTCTGACCTCTGCATGTGATTTTTTTTTTTTTTCCTTTAATGATAGTGAACATCTAAAGTAAAACTTCTATCACTTAAAAAGTATTTTTTGCTATGTTGTTTGTCACAGTAGCCAATGGGAGTTGGTTTAAAATCTGTAGAATTGCCTGGGTTGAAAGGGACCTCTAAAGGTCATCCAGTCCAACCCCCATGTAGACAACAGGGACATCCTCAACTAGATCAGGTCACCCAGAGCCCTGTCAAGCCTCACTCTGAATATGTCCATGGATGGAGCCTCAACCACCTCCCTGGCAACCTGTTCAGTACTCAACCACCCTTGTTATAAAGATCCATAGTCCTTCTTCTTTGTCCTGTCTTACTTCCCAGAACAGAACATAACTAAACATTGAGGAGTGATCAGTAAACTACTTCTGGAGTGAAAAGATAGAGCTGGGAAAAAAAAAAAAAATTGAAAGGTAATTCAAGTTTCAGACTGGGTAGTACAATCATTCTTCAACTGACTATACCTCTACATATACCAGTGGCAAATTCTTGCCCTACATTATGAAATACCAAGTTACAAGGTCTTGTAATCACAGGACGAGGGGCAATGGGTTTAAACTGACAGAGGGGAGATTTAGACTGGATGTTAGGAGGAAGTTCTTTACAGTGATGGTGGTGAGACACTGGCACAGGTTACCGAGGGAGGTTGTGACTCCTCCCTCTCTGGAGCTGTTCAAGGCCAGGTTGGACGAGGCCTTGAGTAACCTGTACTAGTGGGAGGTGTCTCTGCCTATGGCAGGGGGTTGGAACTAGATGATCCTTGAGGTCTCTTCCAACCTTACCATTCTATGATTCTAAGTCCAGAGGTAAAAAAGAAGTGGAAGATTACAACTCTGAGAGCATTTCATTTTTGCTCATTCCAGCCTGTGGAAGGCCATTCCAGACTGGTCTTGCTTAGTCCTGTCGTTTTGTCTCATAACTTCAGGTTATTTTGCTGCATGTCCTTGAAAGAATTCCTTTGTCTGCATTGTGAATCCTTGCCAAGTCTTTTCTGACTGCACAGGATGCACATAGGTATTGTATTGTCATTCACCCAAACAGCCTGTCCTCTACAGTGACGCTATGTTTTCATTAGGATGATGTGGCAAAAATTACCTTTAAATGCAGGCTGGCATTGAATTTTGTATTTCACTTTTATATGCATAATGAATCTAACCCCAGATGTGGATAGATTGTCAAGATTTAGTCATGGAAGGAAGCATTATAAGCAGCTTTCTAAAAGCCAAATGAAGCCAAGTGAAAACAGTATTTAGTGTTTGCCTGGATCCGGTGATGATGTTAAGAGAGTTTTATGAAGTAATCAAAGATTATTTGGTCAAAAGGAACAACACCATAAAGCAGACAATGTCATTCGAACCAAAAAGTTTCTCTCTTTTGCATTTGCAAGCTGACACCAGAATCACCAGCACCAGCAATTTGTGCCTTATTTGGTGATAAATTAAACAAGTCTTCCTGAGCTCACACAAGCAGAAAGAAAGGAATGATCTCAGACATTTGTGAGTCACACTGTCTCTGATTAAGTTAAAGGTATAGGAGATGCAGAAAAGTGCTGCGTGTTGCTCTTTGAGATATATTGTGTTACTGACACTGCAGCAAAGACAGACGTTGTAGATTTGGCATACAAACACAGTGTTGTTTGATCTAACCAGTGATGCTGAATTGGTCAGAAAAAGCACCAGGGACAAACTTGAAGCTGAAGATATGATTATGGAGTTTACCAACATTTCTGATATACTTTCCAGGCAGCTGAGCTCAGATAGTGTTTTCCATAATCTAAGTCTACTGAGACTGCTTCAATTTCATTTATCATTTCAATAAAGACCAAGCAGAAATTCATTTTCTGTCTTCTGTATTTTTCTTACATTTGACATATTATGATGGTGGCTCTTCTTTTCACTTTAAATCCTGCAATATTTCCAGAAACGCATCTCTGGGAAGTGTCTGAGAAACTTTCTAACTTGATAGCAATTGTAAATGTCTTTCCATTACATTCTGCATCCTTCCTATTCCAAAAAGGAGGAGTGTACTTCTGTATGTGGGAGCTGTGCTTGCATCCATTAGCTATTCCAGGAGAACATTTCTTCTCATCAGACAGGACTCCACAGGGATGCAATACTTTCTGTGATTGGAGACCTCTTACGTTAGAAGGAAGTAACTCAGTTGTGAACTACTTTCAACAATATATTAGCTCTAAGTGAAACAATGCAATTTTCTATCTTGAGATATTATTTCTTCCTGTGTACACTGTCCTGTAGTTTCATCACTGCTGAACACAGGTGAACTATTTATGGTTGTTATTATCCAGGTTTTCAAAGACCCTTCAAAAGATCAGTTTTGGTAATAATCAGTATGAAATTTGCTTATGTCCTTCAGTTGGGACCTAGGTAGTGTGCTGGTAGTACCTGCAGAGACACCCATCCACCCACCCATTTGTGCTGGTTTGAGGCTAATTAGAATATTTTAATAGAGAAAATTACACTCTAGGCTGTGAAAGGAAAACATCCTGATGTCTACTTCACTCATATGCTTGCTGGAGAATTGTTTGGGAACACTAACCAAAACAACAGATAAGTCAGTCTCTCTCTGGCTCTTGCTGGGAACAGGAGCTGCTGGTGGGATCTAGCAGCTTCTGGGTTCTGGCTCCTCTGCTGATTAATCCTCACTAACCACTTTTCTTCTAACCCCTCCTGGCTGATCCTCCTAATTTACCTTGCACGTAAGGCAAACCTTGGGGTAAGGTACAGGGGTGGGGAGAAGGTGGAAGGGTGGTTGGGAGCCCCTCCTGGGGTCTCTGATTTCTGGGAGGGGAGTTGTGTTGCTGTATTACCTTTTACTTGTATATTTCTGTAAATATTGTGTATATAGTGTAAATATCTGCTGTACATTGTGCAAAGCTGTAAATAGAGCTTCATCATTGAACTTCCAGCCGACTGAGTGCTAGTCTGGGTCATTTTACAAAGTGTGGGGGGTGGGGGAACTCCCAAACCTTCACACCATTCATCCATCTATCCAACTTTACACTATGCTTTTTCCTGATTTTAGTTGGAGGTAGTAGTACTGCAGCAATATGCTGTGTCATTTCAGTTTGTATTCAGCATCTCTTTAAGTAAGTAACTTGATTATGTTGGCTTTTTTAATGTCATTTGGATTGTATTGTTGTGTGGTTAAGCAGGTAACAAAACAACCACGTAGATTTTATTATTTTTTAAGAGAACTTGTTCTGATGAGAAAGTTCACAGGATCACAGGATGTTAGGGATTGGGAGGGACCTCCATAGATCGTTGAGTCCAACCCACCTACCAGAGCAGGACCATAAAATCTAGCTCAGATCACACAGGAATGCATCGAGATGGGTCTCGAAAGTCTTCAGAGAAGTTAGTGTGTGAGAGTAAGAGTTTGTAGTACACCAACAGTTCTACATGAGGACTTAAAGTGAAATAGTTAATGCTCTGTACAATTTCATCATCTAATACTCTCTTGTAACCAAGTCATTAAGATTGTATGCTTTTCCCCATCAAAAGATCCCTTAATAAACTGAGTAAAAATGGAGAAAAAACCCCAATCTGTAGTGTGCTTTAAGCACGATTTGCTTTCCCTTTTGCAGTATGTAAGTTCTACAATTATGTTTTCAACTTGGTTATGTTTGGACTGTTTTGGGTTTTTTCTCCTCACCTCAATCATCCTCCTCATTCCCTGGACAAAGCAAGTAGAAGTGTTAGAAATATTTTCCCTGTATATATGGAGCAATTGTTTGACAGGCAAAGGTTTAGAAGCCAGATTTTGCTTCTTAGATTCTCGTGATGATATCTGCATTTGGTGTTGAGCATCTTGGCTGGTGAGTGACTGTGTAACACAGCTTCCATTTTCACTCCTCCTTGAAACCAAGATATTTCTGCAGAATTGACACTTGTTTGGAAAACACAGGAAAATTCAGAGTATGTGACCAAACCTAAAGCCTGGGTACTTTAACTGTGTGTGTGGTAATAGAGACAGACTGTTTTGATGTAGCCTCAAAATCGATTCTGACTGAGTTAAAGTTACTTGAGAAAGATCAGTTCCAGGAATCTGTGACCATAGATTTACTTCTTGCCCATACCTCATTCCACTTAAGTCAAGGTGTTCTGAGGAAAGGAATTCATGATATATTAATATGAGCAGTCTTAACTATCCTCACCTCTTTCTCTAAGGATCATCTGTATCAAGAAATCACCTGTATAAAGAAATTTTTATATATAACTTTATATTTCACGTGTTTCCTGAGATGAAAAAGAGTTCAACTTATGGACTGTTCTATTTTAAATGAGAATGATGAATTCAGTTAATCTAGAATTATTAAATCAGTTTTTGTTCAGGAACTACTCAAGTTCAATGCTAGTTTCACTGATCTGGTTGGAGATTTGCTTTTTTTTCTGCTTTTTTTTTTCTGCAGCTGTGTTATGGAAATATTCCTTGACTTGTATTTATTTAAGGTGGTGTAAAGCTTTTTTTGTTTTGTTTTGTTTTTTGTTTTATGGGTGGGTTCTTTATCAAATACGTGAGCTGGAAATTTTTCAGACTACATGAAGCAGGTCATTGTGATGAGGATTTCATTACAGTTAAGTTATAAAATTGGTGTGGCAGTACATGGGAGTGGCTTTGTTCAATATTTATTTCCTTTGTCATTGATCTAACTGCATTCTTAATAGATTCTTATGAGCCAAGACTTACTCTTTCAGCAATAGTGGAAACTCAACTTACAGTTTGCTTTTGCACCAGCCTTTGGTCAGCCTTTTTGAAAAACAAACCAAAACAGCAACAAAAATAATGAAACAAACAAACAAATTAAAAAGAAAACCAAAACACAACAAATCCCAAAGTTCTGTTTGTTGACTTCTCTTCCTGAAAAGGATAAGTAATGCAAATTTTGCCTTGCAAGATGAGAGCTTGAAGAAAAGCTCTTATTTGTTCAGTGACCCCTGAGTAAATTATTTCAAGCAATCATTTATCTGGATCATTTTCTCAAAGTATCTATGTTTTTATCTATGCAAGCCAAGTTTATGCTTATTCAGAAAGACATTTAAAATGCCTTCTAGTTTCCTTTTATTGATTAAGGAGTGTTTGTGCTGTTTAATGCAGCTGAAGTGAGCATTGCTAGCAATGTTTGATAAGTCCATTAATACTTACAAGAACTTCTTGGCCTAGTTTCTGAGTAGTTGGGAAAGCCTGGGTCCATGACTTCAGGACCCAAAGAAGGAAAAATTATTCCAGGATATCACATTTCTGAGTTAACACTTTGCAGAGAATATACAGATTTTGCACAGGGACATTAGATGGTCAAATCAGACTGCAAAGGATGATGTGCTCTTGGGCTGTGAACAAAAGCTGGTGCAGACTGCTGTGTGTTAAAGATTGCTTCTTCTGTGGCATACCTTTGATCTTTATAGTGGCACCAAGAATGAGCCATTACCCTTACAGTAGGGTTAGATACTATTCTAAGCGGCCTACACTTGTAATTCTCCTACAAACAGATTAAGTTGATTTACCTTTTAATATTAATTTCCCAGTTAAATGTAGTTGCCTACACCTTATGTTTTATTATATGCAGGAGATGTATTCTTTTGATGTAATGCTGTACTTGCTTTGCCTTATCACAAGTAGTCACTTAAAAGTCAGACAATAAACATATTATGTGGGTAGTTTTAATACTGAGGAGCAGTGTTTCCAGTAACTTTCTGGAAATGCTGAAACTGGCATAAATAAAACCAAGTGTGTTCCTTGCACTGACAGTTGCACTGTCACAGGTTACATTTGCTACCTATTTTGTTCCATTCCAGTGATGTACCACAACCTGGGCCAGAAGCAGTGGCTGCTTTCCTAGTTTGGTTAACAATACTAAATACTAACCTGTGTAGTCTCAAGACACTGACATTTCCAGAAACATATGCATGTTTTCTGTAACAGATTCCTAGGAAAACATGTCCTGAATACATAGTCCAGTAGTTCATTCATCTTTGTTTCAAAATTTAAAATGAAAATGCATGACATGAAAACCAAGGATAAATATTTTAGTTTCTGATTTTTTTTTTCCTGAAATAAGAATTTTACATTTTCTGTATTAACTTTTTAAGTGCAGAGTAAATTAACTTGGCTTTAGTATCTGCAAACATCATGTAATAGCATGTTCCTCCTGTGCTAATATTTAGAACCAGTTAACCATTTTCATCAGAGTTTGGTATTGTATATTGATTTTTTTTCCCTTCATATTCTCTTTTTCCTGCAGAGAATAAAACAATTCTGCTTTTGAAACACTGAAGTCAGTTGAAATGGGCTTACTGATTTTTATCTAGTGCATAAAGATGGTGATCAGTTTCTGGGTTGATGCCATTAATACACATTTAGGCTATGCAGGATTTTGTCTTAATATGATCAGTCTTTATTTATGTAAAGTAGAAATTCTGACACCGTTTTACTGATATACATTTAGCAACGGCAGAAACATAGACCTGTATTATTAAAATGCATAGAGCAGCTATCATATTCTGGGCTTCTGCTGAAATATGCTTTTAATTGAAGCAGAATTATAGCTATATATTATCAATGTGAATCTAGTTAAGAGTATAGCTTTGGCTGGAGCACTTTGTGGCTGTGCTAGTACAATGGGCTCTGTTTTGTGGGTTGAAATTTAAAACATCGTCGTGTGTCTGGGGTAGGTGCTCAGTGCAGGAAGCGATCAAATAAAGACTTTATTCTGGAAGAAGTGTAATTCCAGGTGATATGACAATGTTTGTCCTTGAGAAGTAAGACTAGAGACACATATTTGTACAAATCCATTTGTATTTGTATTTTAGATAGGCAGTTAGTAAGTACTCTGAAAAGGAAGGAATTGCAGGCCCATATCTAACTTGTGCGTGCCTCAATATAGCAAATAATTCTGGAGAAGTCTTTAACTGCAATTTCTTTAAAAAAAAAAAAAAGAGAGAGAGAAGAGGAAAACATTAATTTAAAATGCAACCTTCTGATGATTAAAAACAGTTAAAGAGAAGGTGGCATTTTTACCTATTTCTCAATCTACAGTGCAAAGGCCAGCCACAGTGACTCCTTGTGTTACATTTCGTGGTGTTCCCATGGCAGAATGCCTAGCAGTGTTTCAGACAAAAGCCAAAATGTGATATAATGGATTCTGTCTATTTACTATTTTTATGTACCTTGCAGGGCTAAGTAGATGCTCAGTTCTTACCCATGAATGTCAATGTTTGTGTACTTGCTGTGTGCACCTAAATTATTAATTATGTGTGCATCTAAATTATTTTATGAGAGTCAATTGAGACCTTAAATTTGTGTGCTAATATTTACATGATGGGAAACTTACTTTCAGTGCTGATGATGACGTTTTAGTCATCATATCCCTGAAAAGTATGTTGAAAAGCAAATAGGAAGTGAACAGCATATGAAAGGAGAATAAGAAAAATGTGAAATCATGCTCATGTCAACTGCTTTTCTTGGGAAGAGAACAGACAGATCTCCAATATCATCTGAAGGTGGTACATTTAGAATGGACAGAAACGTGTGTAGTTTTACACAGTGCAACAGTGGATGAGAGTTTCTTACTGTCACGAGCTATTACTGCTGTGATTCATTCTGGCTTAGGAAAGATGTTGTTCTGAAAATCTCAGTATGCGTGAAAAGATACAAAATCACCTCAACATGAGGAGAAACCTCTTTGCAGTGAGGGTGATGGAGCACTGGAACAGGCTGCCCAGAGAGGTTGAGTAGTCTCCTTCTCTGGAGACTTTCCAAACTCACATGGATGTGGTCCTGTGCAAATGTCCCTAGGGGATCCTGCCTTGGCAGGGAGGTTGGACTCAATGATCTCTGGAGGTCACTTCCAACCTCTAAAGTTCTGTGAATCTGTGTTTACAGGAATCTTAGGGAGGAAGGGTATGTGAGGCAAGTGGCCTATCTGTTAATGGGCAGTCATTAGAAGTTAACTGATTTTCCCTCTTGACAAAAGTTTTTTGATTGGTCTTGAAGAAGTTTGTTGAAACTTGTCCTAAATAACCTGTTGGAGCCTAGATCTTGAATTGTGTGGAGAGTTCTGGTAAGAAATGCTCTAGTACTTCCATTGTTCCTGTTAATTGTCACCTCTTCATCTGTGCCACAGGCTCAGTTGATAGTTTTCTAACCAGTCGAGGTTGTATGTAATATATGGTTGTGTATTTGCAAAAATTAACCTTCCATTCCCAGTTAGGTAATAGAGTTCAATTGTTAGGCTGTATTAGTACATTAACACCAATCGACGAGCAAACAGAAATAGTAATCAATTTTGTAACATATTTTTTAAGCACATAAAAATTATGTATACTCAAGTAGAGAACTAGAGGGAATAAATTCCAGTAGTACAAGTAGTCTAAAATTATCATCATCAGTGAGTTCACTAATGAAACTTTGGTTTTCTTGTAATTTCAAACTGCAAAACCAAATCTTTGGTTGTCCGCGGTATCTGTTGTAATAAATGATGTTCAGATTGGAAGCACCGTCTGATGTCAACCTATTTTCCAATCTTTGTTGTCAAGCTTTTCTTTATTTAGTGAATGTTATTGCCCATGGTGACCACAGACACAGAGGGAACAGCCCTGTGTTGATTTTTTTTTTTTTTTAAAGAAAAAAAAAAGGAAAAGAAAAAGAACAAAAAGGATTTCCTCTTTGACTACTTTAGTGACTCAGTGTTGTCTGGCACAGGGTTATTTTGTTGACTGATTGCCACTGGGTTTTTATTTATGCTTTTTAATTAACAATTACAGTTTAAGTACCTCATGTAAATCTATGGTCTGTGAGGGGGGTGGTTGTTCAACTTTATTATGTTATTTTAGTATGCAGGAATATCACAGTATTAGATTTCACTACACCCCTGTTTTATAGAGGCTCTTTTTACATTTTAGAAGACCGCAAATGTCTACTTCCTGTTGGGTTGGTCTTTGTTCCAGTTTATATAATTTGAGTATAGAAACCCGTCTTTAAGAACAAGAACTTGCAAGCTTTTTGCCTTTTTTTTTTTTTCCATAAAGCATATTGCAGCTAAGTACTGTTTAACTAATATGGTTTTATGGGTTATAATGAGGCTACTTCAAATCATGTTTGCCTTTAATTTCTATATTATTATTGCAACAATGAATAAAGTACTTAATTACCTTTCCACCATGTCAGGGTCTTTTCTTCTTCCAAATATACTATAGCAAATAAGCACAAAGGATTTAAACTGATCTCTTTTTATACTCATCTGCTCACGTAATTGATTCTCCCGTATTGAAAACTATTCTTTCTGTCTGTATACTGAAGATTTCTTTGCAAAGGTCCAGCCCCAGCAGGTTGATTACACACTTGTTACCTGTAATTCAATACAGCAGCGCCCTGTTTACAAAGTCCAGATTTCCTGTGCTGTCAGTTAGGGCAATCAGCACAAAGACCAAGAGCTTTTGGAACTAAATAAACAATGAGAAAAACATTCAGGGCTGCCAGTAACCTTCACAGGTAATTTAACAGCCTTTGACTACAAGGCATCAGTTGCTGTAGATGTCTGCCGAGTATGAAATCTGACATTCTCCCTTGCCATGTTCTGCCGATAGGTCCGTGTGTAATCTCGCGCTCAGGTTCACCGCCGCTGCACTCAACCAAACCGCTTTTATTATGACGGACGCCCACACCTGCGTTCTGTCACCTATGTGCCGTGTGCTCTTCCAGCAGGATACAGCAAATTGTTTAGAATTTCAGGGTTAATGAAATTAGGCTTACTCCCTCATCTCTTCTGCCGGTCCCCTTCTATTCAGCATCCAGGCCAGCCCAGTCTTTACTGAACTCTTCTTAGTAATGCTTAAATATGAAGAAAGAAACTGCTTGATCAATTCTGCATAAATTGGACTCGGTTTTTATTGCAAACAAGGAACAGAGGGATCTCTATTTTCTAGATGCCCTTTAAGTATTGGACAGATTATTTTATTGTCTAAAGCTCTGTGTTTATGTATTTTTAATTTAACTTGTTTTATTTGTGATGTACTTGGTGCCTTTCTTGTCGATTCGGATAATGATTAGAAAGCTATTTCAAAGATCACTGACGTATTAAAGCAGACAAAAAAAACATCTGTGAGGAGAACAAAATAGAGATGGGGATTCATCTGGGTCTGTGGAAGAAAAGTTGGTATCTTTTTACTTCAGCAATCAAATGTCTTTGCAAGCAGATAAAATTAATGCTATCTATACAAGTTTAAAAGTGCATCTGTTAAAACCAAAATAAAGCTATAATACTTGTAGGTTAGATGTTTATTATTCATATAAACAACCCAAACTACCCGACGAGTAAGCATTTTATTGGCTGCCTACGACATACTTGCCTCATGGAATCCTTCCTGCCTCCTTTTTTAATTATTCCTGATACATAAATCTGTAGACATCTTGCAAGCTGTTATGAGGAAACTGTTTTTTCATAACTGTTGTACTAGGAGAACGGAAATTATTTTTAAAATCTGGGAAAAATCTATTTTTCAACTATCTTGTAGCCAGAAACTGGTTCCCTGTTCTATTTTCACTCTCTCACTGATAAATTTTTGAGTACGTAGTTGTGGTCAGTTTAAGAGGAGGTAGCTGAAGGTATTGTGCAATAGGCACTCCCTGTTGCTTGATTCACGTTTCTGCCTTGTAATTCTACCTTAGGGAATGTACTTCTGCAGCTGTAGATATATTCATATCCGTGGCTGAAACCCAAATGTATGTATTTAATGTTAGCTTAGTTCTTCTAATTATTTGCTGTGTCTGATTTGGCAATAAACATACAGATTTAAATTACATAGACATGATTTGGGCAGTGTTGGAGAAGGATTGTTATGTTGTGGTATTGGTGGTGGGGTTTTTTTGTTTGTTTGTTTTAATTATATTTTTCTCTGCAAGAGTAGAGACTGGAGCATTGGCAGACCAGAGACAGTTTACTGAAAGCAGAAATAATTCAAGTGAGAAATTTCTAATTCATTTGGGGATCCCTAAATGTTTGGTAGTGTTTCTGTGGTCCCAGGGGAGCAGGGAATGGGATAATAATAACATTTTATTCACTGTGCATTAACAGGGTCAGGAACACCACTCTGAGGGCAATCATCTTTTTAAGAACAAACTATTGTGAAGATTTAATGGTTTTACAATGTGTGGGCACAGCAAAAATCCAAGATTCTGGTGTAGAAAGTGCTAATGCAATCATAGCTGAAACAAGCAACTTGGAGTAGCACCTGTAGGATGCAGCCATGTCCCGCATGGGCTAGCGTGTGGAAACTTAGGAAGCAGGCAATGACAGCTCAATAATTCTAATACATCACACACCAGTTAATCCATTATATAGTCCTGGATGGGTAGCATTTAACTGTTTCAGCAATGTGAAGTAATGAGAACTGCCACAAGACAAAGCTTCTAAGCTCGTAGTCCTCCACCAAGTTGTAGACATTGAATAGTCGTTACAGCATAACATACCGTTACTAGGTTAGGTTCATCTTGGATAAACAGTGTACTTTCAATGGAGCACATTGCCTGAGATTATTTTGCATTACAAATTGATCCATACTTGATAATAACTACAATAATTTTAAGGCCCAGTCAAACAATGTGACCTGCAAAGGTAGACACATTCGTGTCATGCTCCAAAATTGACCTTACCAATGTGAAAATCAAGCTGCCTCTCTTTTCAGCTGTTTCACTTGCAGTCCTGGGGCTACCATCCATGCTTCTTACAACAGCTGAACTAACCTGGCACCCCAAATGCACCTGTAGCTAAGGGGCTATTTTTACATGGTTTGTCACAGACTCTTTAGGCATGTCTCAGAAGTGTGGCCACAAAATGATTGCTGAGTGATTGCTTTTTCAGTGTAAGAAAACTAACCCCTTTTTGGACACTCAAGGGAAACTGCAGACAAATACTGGGAAAACAGTGGCTTTTGAATTGCAGTAGCACATTGCGTGGTGATTACATTACCAACTGATAAATTATTCTACATAAAGTTTTAGCCATTCTCTCCTTTCTGGATCAAATGATGGCGTTTTCTGTGTGGGGATGGGAGCTAGATTTAGAGACTGAATCATGTCTTTGAAGTGAGAACCCAATCTAGATTGCTGCTCTGTGGGTATTATTAGTGGATGTGGTGTTAACAAACAGTAACATTTTCACACAGGTCAAAATGAGGTGAAGGACTCATGTTAGGAATCAGATTCATTTGAAGTATGAAAAGGATTTGAGTTAGTGGTTGACTACAACTTTGAATATGCCTCTGCTTCCATAGCTCTCCTTTGCTCATCTTCTAAGTAGAAGAAATTTTGACCTATGTAGGTCTCTTCAGAGTTATGTTCCAGTTCCCTGACTGTATCCTATGTATTTTAGATATTTAGATTACTTCTAATTTGACACTTCTAAAAATGTTACTGTGTTTTTGTGCTTTATTCTTGCATAAAACACTCCCAGTTCTGGACCAAACACCCTGGCTACCACGTGTTTCCAAATAGCCTTAGTGTGCATTAAGGATGCTTAGAGAAGGCAACATTTAAATATTGTTGCTTTCAAAGTAAATCTTTCCACAACCTGTTGTTAGGTTTAGTTTTGGTTTTCATTGTTGACCACTTCTTCAGTACATTCCATTTGGCTGACCACATGCAGTAATCTAACAGCACAGTGATCAGAAAAGGGAGAGAAAAGACCACGTGAGTCTTGAACTTCCACTACTGGTTTCCCATTCCCCAAATAATGTTTAGCATATCTGAAGGCAAATCCCACATGTTATGCATCTTCATATAAAGTCAGGATAAAACTGTACAATGTTAGATTTTTCCTGAAAAAAAGAAGAAAAAAAAAAGGTAACAGTTGGAAGCTGCACAATGAGCTCATTTTGATCTGTTTTAATGAATTGCTTCATACCTCTTCACTTGGGGGCAGATTTAATACTGCTGTTGATGTTTTGTTATCTCTAGAGTGTAATATATTTGTGTTACAGTATAATTGTATTTTACACTTCTTTGTTTGACTTTTGATTCTGAAATTCATCTACCCATATCAGAGGGGAAAACAGACTGGAGATATTTTAACTGTGTTTTAATCGTTCCTGACTCTTAATTTTTAAACAACATATTAAGCCTGGGTTGTTTTTTGTCTCTCAACAAATTGAATGAGATCAGGCAATAGGATTCTTACAAATCAGTTTGATATAATTTTCAAATCCGTAAGAGTGTTAAGACTACCAAAGGAGTTCTTCCTTACATGTTATTTTCTGTCAATGGGGGTGTGCTAATTTGTTTGTTTGGTTTTACTCAATTTGTGATCATGCATTCTGAAAGAAGTTAACCTAAGATAGTACCAAACACTCAAACGATGTCTCTGTCAAATGGAACTGTATTCTGTAATGCAAACAGTCATTACTTGATAAATTCCTGCTCTTAAGTGGAGTGGCTGATAAGCATAAAGCAATACGGGTAACAGAGTAGGAGTACTGCACAACTCCAGAGCTGATTTTACAAATGCTAAGGTACTGTTAATTGCAGTGTCCTTTTACTGGGCTTGTACTAAAAATCAGTATATCCACCTGAAGTTAAAGATAACACTTTTGACAGGCAGGCAAGAAAATCTGAAAGAAGTGAAGAGGAGGGAGAAGGCAATGTTCACACTGGGTAGACTGTTGCTTAAATTAACTCCAGGGGATAAAAATGCAATATTTTATAAAATGTATATGTAGGTTTCCTTTTTCCATCCATAGAGTCTGCTCCATCTTTTGTCATCCTATCTGTCTTGCACACAGAGAGTCTCTCTCATTCCTTTACTTTATATTTTTGTTTATGTCATATTCGTTATGAATTAGTTTCTTAATTATATCAGTGACATTAAGAATTCTAGGTGGGGGGAAGAATAATCCTGCAAGACCCCTAATATCTCTGGCAGGGTTTGTGGTGAGGAAACAGAGCTGGAATTTTAACAGAATGTCACAGCAGAACTATCACCACAACTAGCTTTATTTATGCTCTGGAAACTTTAAGGTTTTGGTTTTTTTAGAGAAGAGGGAGTTGTTTGTTGCTTGTTTTGTTTTCGTTCGGGGTTGTTGTTTTGTTTTAGGAATTATATGAATGGGAAAAGCTCTGTAAACTGTCCGCTCATCTGAGTTTGTCATTCATATTTTCTTGAACATTGGGCTGCTGCTTACCCAGAGCATTGTCCATTTGACTGTTCCAGTTCCATCACCTCTTACATTTAATTGTAAATGACGTGGCATTTCATGTTTACCTTAAGCCCCAGCACTGGAATTCAGGTGATTTTATGAGAAGTTTCTATTAATTTTCCCTTTTCTTTGTAATGAAAACATGAATTCTTTGATATAATGATATATATTGGTATGGCCCAAGGACTTGCTAATTTGGGCACAAGCTTCATGTCCCAATTTCTCAGTGATTACCAAAAGGTGAGGTGTGAGTATGTTGTGGGCAAACAAAGGAATACTACAGGGAAGGCTTAGACCCTTTGCTGTTCCCCGTGCTGTTGTGTGCCTGGGTGGAAGGAGACATCCTTGTTGGTTTGGCCTTGGCATTATTGTAGCAAAGTGTCTGGTGGTAGCAGGAGAGGAGGAAGAAAGATTAGTGCTGAGGCCAGGGCAGTGTAAGCGTTGAGGAGTGCGAGTGTGTGACTTGCAAAGCGTTGCCTGGTTCCTTACATGAGGTCCTGTTAGGGGAATAATTTTTCCTGCTGCATAGGAGGAAGAGAGAAGCTATGTATTTTCACAGAGCTTATATTGTGCACTCTTTCTTTTTGCCATCCTTTACACATAAAATAAATATTATTTTAATAAGGTGTATATTCCTTTTTTGGCCTGGAAATAGTGTGTTGGTAACCATGCTGTTGATGGCTGCCTGCCTACATGGCAGTTCTTCCTACCTCAGCCAAAAATAACTTTGCTGCCTCCTGTCATTTTCAAATCGATTTTACAGGAATCTGCCATTAATGACCAAGCCAAAGAAAAAAAGCTGTGGTTTGGATGTTACTGACAGACATGATAGAAGCCACACTGAGAGTGCATGCAAATGCAAGTATTTAGCAATGAGGCTGTTGGTTCTGTTGCTTCTGAAAGGGCTCTTTATAGAAAACATAACAGAGTTTGATAACCTGCATTTTTATTTCCTTACGGCATTGGCAGTAACCTCAACTGTTGGTCTATGTGAGGTCTTGGAGGATATAGGAAAAAGTTTAATAAATCCATTACTGTCTTTTCTCCAGAATCCTCCTGCACCTCAGACCCATCTGCAGGCTGAAGGCAAAGGAACTCCTTCTAAGCTAACAGATTCTGAAATCTGTTAGTTCCCTCTGTCTCCATCACCTGCACTTCTATAAAAGCACTAGTGTTAGATGAAAGGATAACATGAGGTTTATTTAGAAATGTGTTCCTGAGAAGTGTAGTGTTGTACTCCAGCTTTGTTCTTACGGTTATTTGAGTGCTAGGCTATATCCTGAACTTAATTGCTGTTCCAGAATAAATCTTGCACTTTTATATTCCCTTCTCTAATCAGGTGGCATAATGAAAAGAAAAGATAGCTTACGTAGTGTTTTCTTCCTTTACAACAAACTCAGGCTGTCAATGGCCTTATATGAGAAGTGTAGAAACAAAGTTTAGATGTGTATTACCTTTGTATATTACTGTAATGTCAAGCAAATAAATACTTGGTATGTCATGGACTACATGGCTACTGTCATGGACTGCCATGATTATGTCCTTGTGAAAATAAATGTTTCCTTTAAAATACACAAATCAGATTAATATACCACATAAAGATTTTTTTTTTACCCCTTGAACTTTATCAGGAAAACTTGTGAAAGAAAAGAAAGGGCAAAAATCATATATAAGCATGAGCTCACTAGTGGCAGAATAGGGTTGAGATTGGTTCTCAAAGGGTTGAATATCTTTAACTAACTTTTAATATGCTGAACTAACATGAAATGTCTGAAATCTATTTTGTCATGGATGTTTGTTAAATTCTCTGGAATGTGAGCTTTATAAAAATTCCGTGAAAGCAAAACATTGCAGTTACATTTTTTTTCCCCCAAGATTTTTTTTTTTTTTTTTTTTTTAAATGTAGATTTAGTATCACTCCCACAGCATCTAAGGCTTCTTTGGAAGAAGATACACAGTTAGGAGTTGTGTGAAGGGATTGAATCACAGAGACCTTTGTGATGGATTTCTACATACTATGGCAAAAATTGCAGCAATAAAACAGATCTTACCCAAATGACAAGTTGAAAGATATAATTTTATTTATTTATTTAAATTAATTTAGTACTCATGAAAAGTGCCAGATTGACAGGCATGGAGACTGAATATCTCTATTGCACAGACCAAGTTCAGGAAAAAAATAGTGTGGGATTCTCATGTGGCACCGCTAATGCCTTAGCCTTGATCTGTAGCTACTGCATTTCGACATGAGCAGTTTAATTTACATCCCCATTTGTTCCTCAGACTAAAACTGCCAATAAGAGTAGCAAATCTGGTGATATTGTAGTGAAAACTAGTCAGACAGAATCACCAACTGATATTACAGGGACAACTCACACTCTTGAATAACCACTGTCCTGGGCAAGACTCCAAACAGTGTGATGCATATGTGAAGGTTTCCACGTTCCTTTGCCGAAATCTCAAGGTGGTTTGCCATCTGGACATAGTATTCCTCTTTGCTCCCTGACTTAATCTAGCCCATGTTATAAAAGTGTTTACACTCTGTCCATATACAGTTGCATTTCAGCTGTGGCTTGAGCAAGTATTCAGAGGTTCAAACTTTCATTCACTTTTTTTTTTTTTTTCATTAAAAAGATACAAAAATAATTGTGCCTCCAAACCATGTTTGAAGACCCACCCTGAGAGGGGTTTCTTCTTCATCTTTGCCTTTTTGTCACCGTAACTCTTACTCTACCAGTGAGTGTGGTCAGAAATAAGTTAGACTGCACTTGGCACAAGAGTTTAAACAAACTGTATGGGCTTGGGTGGATCAGGCTTTGGTTTGGCAGTAACATACCTGCTTTCTCCTGATGCTTACCTTGTCCCTCTGCCATAGCAACTATGCAAATCAGTCAGACACAGCCATTTATGCTTCTACACTATGATTGGAATTAGCATGAATTAAAAGTAGTTAACCATAAATATTCCTTTGCAAAACTCAAGTTAAATTACTGTCCAAATTCCCCCGTATTGGGTAGGGGAATACTGAAAACAGATAGCAGCCTTACCAGAGTAATTACTATTTCACTGCTTAAGATGTCTATGGTGCAGAAATGTGCCACTTTGTCACAGGGCTCTGTTCCAAGTCAGAATGTTGATATTGTGAAATAACATATGAAATATTTTCTGTACTTTTCAGGTTTTATTCTGGGTGTATACTTCAAAGCTGTACTGTTGGGCATAGTTTCACTTTTCTGTCTCCTTAAAAGCAGTATGTTTTATGCAGTACATATATCTTAAACTGAAAATAGGGAAATTTTTATTTTGGGAGATTTTGTACCAGAAGATGGGCAAAAGAGCCCAAGTACTATATTAGTTATAGATTTGTTTGGAATATTACAAATTCTCTCTGGCTGAGAGAATTCCCATTTGAGTTCGAATTAGTGCCAGATGCTTTTGGTGGCGGTGTTGTCATCAGGATAAGGGTTACCAATGGAACTTCATGCATACATGTGGTGAAACACTGACATGCAGAGTAATGTTATCAACATTAAGCAGTCGTTCTAAAATTTGCAACATAGTCTTCTGTTGTGCTGTCCAGATGACACAGCTCTTAGGAATACATTTGATAATTGCCTGATACCATCATTTTTAGGTCGGATCTCGGCTCAGTATTGAGAAGTGATTCTCTTACTTTGCTTACGTGTATTAATTAACAGGTGGAGTTTTGCTGGAGTTAAACTTTTTGTTGTATAGCCATTTTTGTGGGGAAGTTACCTGCCTTTATGAGCTTTGCTGTCTTGTAACTTTCCTTAAGAGAGTAATCTTTTAAGTGAGTGAAATCAGATGGGCTGGCAATAAACTCAGATCACAACTTTCCAACAGTAGCAGCCCAGCTTCAGGAGCTTTGTAATCTTAAATTTCTTGGCTTCTAAAAGCACTATTGTGAACACTTTGTTAAAAAAAAAAAAAGTTAATTCTTCCAAGTAAGTAAAAAAATTTAATAATTTTGGTGAATGATCATGTGGTAATTATTAAACTAATCTGTAATTAGCATTTTCTAATGACAATCATAACCTTGACAAATGCTTTCATTCATTTTGTTCTGATCATTAAAGACTTTAAAAGCACTGATTTTTGTTAACTGAGTCCCTTGGCTATTCATCAGTGATGCAATTCAACCTAATACTCCAGTGGCCAGTAATCAGAGAGTTGCCTATTAAGTGAAGGAAATTTTATCATTGTCTTCATGAACATCGCTTTTATTTCTTCCCTAACACAGCAGGTACTGTAAAAGCATCCAATTGATACATATTCATACCTTTTCTAAAATGATGGATTATACCAATTTTGGGATGTTTTACGTGATCAAAATTCAGCAAATACTTTGCCAATAGTGTGATCTCTGAGGTTGTTCAGATATGGTGTTTTTGAAAAGCTGAACCAGAGCAGATCTCAACCTTCTCAATATTTGGCTTTGTTATTACTTCTTAAAGGTTCGACTTTTCCTGGGGAGGGGTATTGTAGCTTTTTTGCTAGTAAGAGGTGCATTGTCTTTTCTTCAGAAGCAACGTACTTGCTCTTAAGAATGCCTTAAGAGCTATCCATAGTGGATAGCTATCACCTATGAGCTTGATTCTGTAAGTTCATGCTTCATTTACATCAGAGGTACTAAATATGGTGTAGCTAAATGTTCTGCTGTGTGCAGGCAACCTGCCTATGGCAGGGGGTTGGAACTAGGTCCCTTCCGACCTTACCATTCTTTGATTCTGTGATCTTCTAATCAGCACTGATGTTTGAACCTCCTTATTTATCCTACTGCTTGTCCCAAATCTTTTCCACTGGCAGTACTTATATTTTTGGCCTTTGCCATGACAGAGATAACTCTTCTCATCTCTATCTCACTGCAGCAACTCTTGTGACTGCTCAGGTCTCTGTCACAGTATCACAGTATCACCAAGGTTGGAAGAGACCTCAAAGATCATAAAGTCCAACCCGATACCACAGTCCTCAAGACTAGACCATGGCACCAAGTGCCACGTCCAAACCCATCCTCACTATCCAAAAACACTCCCAGAATTTGAGACCTCTCTGCAGTCTGACTCTTTTCTCAATATTTACAAAATGTGAAAGACAAAACAAGCATGCAAGAAGTACAGCAGTGTAATGCATGGTCACCAAAATATTTGTTTGTTTGTTTACTTTAGACTTTATGCAGAGCCAAATAGACTTCAAAAATAAAGGACAGATGATTAGAAATGCGGATAAGGACAGCATGTTCCTCTGCTTTATTTAGCATTGAGCACATTAATGGGTACTCAATAAATGGTAATGATTTTGAAGACATGATGATTGATGTTTCCTGGATCAAAATGTAGAGGTTTTGTTTAAGAACAGCCCAGCTGGCAAAGTGATTCTCTTTTGAAACTGTTTGTGATCAAAATATGTCAGAGCTGTATCTATAAAATGCAGTAGGCAAGACTTTTTGTCAGTGGATTGGTTAATTTATTTTAACAGTAAACTATCAACTGCAGCTTTGATTATTCATCCCTCCTGTCACACCATATTCCTATCAGTGAGTTACAGTGCTACTCTTTTCTCTGCTTTCCAGATTTTGTTTCTTTTGTTGTAAACATGCTGCTCTCAGAAAAGGGCTATATTTTTTTGGCGTGAGAACACATACAAAGTGGCAAAAAGAGGGAATTACATATTTATTTGTGTACAAAATTGTATACCACATGCATGCTTTGGACAGCAGGTACTGAGGGAGAGAAAACTATCGTCCATCTTCTAAGCAAGCTGTGTGTGTAATTCAGCTAATGCTATCGTCCCTCATCAGAGTACACCTCAGTGTGACTGGTATAAACCAAAAATCTAATGTCTTGTCTCTTACTTTGTCAGCTCAGCTGATTCTTCCACTTCAAGAAGTAATTCTTTTGACTTTTGAGTTAAGAGGAGATGGCTTCCAAATTTACGGCTTCTAAGATTCTAAGTGCAGACACTTATCAAAGCCAGTTAAAGCCATCCTTGATACTTCCACAGTTAAAGAAATAAGTGGGAATTAAAAAAGATACTAGGAAAATTTATTTTCTCTCCCTGCTTTTCTTGTGCCCACCTCTTTCTCCTCCCCTTCTCTCTGCCCAGTGCTTTTTCACCCTGAAGGAAAATAAATCAATTATGGTCTCCTTTCTGACCTTTCAGTTTGTCATGTATATTTTTCTTGAGGTTTTTAATGCTTTTTGGATACCCTCAAGAGGAAAGTAAAATTTCTTAAGGAAAATCTCACATAGTTGATTACAGTTTTCAAGAAATGGGAATTCATTTCAAATGGTGGGAGCATATTTACCAGATAAAAGTTGAAAGTATTTTATGTAACTTTCCATTTGGAAACCCATTATTTCTGTATTTGTTATAAAATTGATTTTTAAAGTGAATTCATGAAAATGTGTATTGTTAAGTCTTAAAAAACTGAGTCTCTCCATGAGACAGGTACTGTAAATATTCAGAGCAGACGTTTCTTGTATTGATGTGTAGAAACAGCAACCCTTGAACTAGGGTTATTGACAAAATAGATGACAGCAGCTCCAAGGAGTGGCTTCTATGCATCTGCATGCATTTAGACAGCTTTAATTCCTCAATTAATTATGCAATATGCCATAATGTTACAAGGAAGAAGCTATTAAAGTCATGTGTGTCAAAGGGAATTTGTGTATCATGGAGTAGATAGTGCTACATAGTTACCATCTGCAAGTCTTCCTTGTGTGGAGAGATGTCTGCTCAGAACCAAATTCTGCTACAACCCTCTGGTTACAATGAAGTGACAGAATGTCCAGGTTGCCAGCTCCACATATTACTGCATAGCTGTTTTCTTTTTTTTTCCTAATTTCAGATCTGTTAACTTGCATTTGAAGTCAATGAAATTCCTTCCAAAAATCCTCCAAAAATGGGGGGAGGGGGAAGGAAAAAGAAAAAAATTTTAAAAAGGAAAAACAAAAAGCTGTTCTTAATGAACCATTAGAATCTAGCAGCTTGGGACATTAAACCCCCAAATATCTGAGCTACCATGGCTTGTGAAAAGTTAGCACTGTAGTGTAGAAAACTATTTCAAGAAGAATTAAACTTCCTGAACTGCAACAAACATTGCCCCTTTTTCTGTCCACTGCATAACAGTGCCTGTGGAGGTTGAACCAGGACTGTGCTTACCTCTCTTCTTGCTCCCGTTTGCCTTATTAGCAGTTCAGTTGAGGCTTTGATCTTTTAATGACTGTTCAGTGAGAGAAAATTTGTTCGCCCTGTCGAAATGCCTGTGCAGCCCATAAAGAAATTTGACTCCTAATAGCAATTAGAATATTGAAAATTCACCATGTGTTGCTTTTTATGAGATGTGGGCATTCTTTAAAATCATTTCTCATAGAGGTGTTGTGATCTTTGAGGGGCAGAGCCTCATGCCAACAACATGCAAAACAAATGGTTGGACTTAGAGCCTCATTGCGTTTACAGTGAAGAGATCAGGAACAAATCCTCTTCCCCCTGGCTGTAAAAACAGCTTTTGATCTGTATTTCTGAAATTGTGCTGTTCACTGTTGCTTCCTTTTGTTCTGCTTCTGCCACCTTTTTCACAGACAAGCTTGTTTGCTTTACTTTAGCCTGCCTGTTTGGTACTTTGCAGAGCATCTCTGTAAAAGGGGATTTCACAGCACATAGGTTTATGTGCCCTGTAAAAATTCCTTGCAAATATTGTTCTGTCATTATTTAGTAGAAGTACAGCACTTCTGCTGCCATGGTGCTCTTGACTGAAGGCATAAGTGGTATATAGGCCCCTGGATAGTTCCTTTGTGCTGGAGTAAATTTTCCTTAAAGTTTTTGCTTGAAACAAGGATAATCATGTTTGCATGTATCAGAGTTACTTTGGCAGCCTCAGCATCTCAGCCGTTTTATGCTTTCTCTTTTTTTTTTAATTATTGTTATAGCAGTTGTCCAAACACACAATCACATGGTACAATCTGTCTGGAAATTTTAATTCTGATGAGAGCAGAGGTGGGAAGAAGGAGGTGGCAAATTGAAGGTTTCAGTATTTTAAAATTCAGCATTTCCTTCAATCTTCTGAGCCTTCTGAAGTCCTTCACTGCTATCACATTACTGGGAAGTATAAGTGGTCTCAGAGATACATAACTCAAAACCAGTATTAAGTCAAGTTGATATTTGTGTGCTGTGGATTTTGGTTTAAATCACTCCAAAGCCAAGCATGCCATTTTAACCAATGTGCTTGCACTAGCTCAGAGACCTTTAACTGCAGTGGTGCTAGCAGGTGCCACTTAAGTATTATAAAATGTTACTCTCTGACTACTGCTCCTTTAAACTGGGCTACTACTTAATATATGCACTGAATGCTACATCAAATTCAGCTTTTGAGGAATCTCAGGCTTGTGGCCAGAAACCCAGAATGGAAAACATTGAGTATTAAATAACATACAATTAACTATCCACAAGTCTAACTCAAGGAACGGATTAATAAATCTATCATAAATGCCTATCTTCCTAAATATATATTGTAATCTTAACATCTTACTGTGGCCCAGTAAAGGCTTGGTGATATCAGCATAAATGATTTTATCTAGTATTTGTCTTCTCAAGATAAATCCAAAGGTGTTAAGATCACATTGGTTTTATGGTCATATTTGATATATGATAATATCATCTACGTCTGCAGAATTTATGATATTAATATGAGGAGAATGGTGGGATTATTATTATGGGTCACACAGTATTACAGATCCCAATAATAGTACACCTAAAAAAAGAAAAACTGTCAGCTGTAGTGTAGTGTCAGCGCCCATCTTTCCAAGCTGTTGTAGCTCACATTAGAAAGAAGGCCATTTTAGCTAGGAGCATAACAATCTCATTGTATTAATCATTTCCTATGTTTAAGCAATGTGAGGTTGTCTGCTTTCAATGGCAGAAATAAAATCCTTGAAGGGAACAGTCTGTGAAATAAACTCTGAAGGGACAGTGAGACTGCCTCTCTTTACTCCCCGTGGCCTAATTAAACGGTGGAAAAGACACCATAAAAGAAATTAAATTTAAAAAGACAGATTAGCAACAGGAAGGGTGTGGCAGCAGCCAGTGTGCATGTGGCACCTCGTTTGCAAGTAACGTGAAGAGCAGTGGTGCTAAGAAGCAAAGTAGGGAGTGTTTTTTTTAAGAAAGATTTTCTTCTTTGGCAGTGACAGGATTCTCTACTCATGTCTGTTATTTTCCTTTTGCAATCTTCTGCAGCAGTGCAGCACCAAGAGAAGGAAAGGCACACAGCCCCCAGATGTGCTGTTCTACTGCTAATATATCATTCATTGAATGTATATGAATAGGCAATTATAATCAAGATTTTAAAGATGCTTATACATGCCTGTATACACTTTCTTCTAGAGAATTATTAGCATTAGACCCAGGCCTTTGCTGGATGATTTTTTTTTTTTTAATTGCTGGCTTTTGTACTGAGACTGAAATCATCTTTTTTTTTTTTTTTTTTTTTTTTTTACAAAAAAACAATTCAGCCATTGATTATCCTTTTGAAAATGAGAGGTTCAACTGCTGTGAACTACTGAACTCATAAATGGCAAATGATTGACTTTACTTGGCTCATAATTTGTGGTTATTCCTGAATATAACTGATACAATATAGCATGACTGGTAGAGTGCAGACTGTCCTAGAATTACAATTATTTTGAAGGTGGAGGATGACTATAGGAAAATTGCCAAGACTGTTCTGTCTGGTACAGTATAATATTCTCCATCTTCACACCTTGGCTGTTTGGTGTAATTCATGTTTGCATTAACCTCCTGTTAACGTTGACACTGCTAATGGAACAATGCCAATGGCAATGGGTGCCCAAGGTGCTCCTCTCTTTAAATTGGAGATCCTTCTCACTATTAGGAGTCCTTGCATTGCAGAGCAGATGTCACTGGTTTGGTGGAGTTCAGGCCTTTTCTTTTTTGTTTTTTTTTCTTTTTTTTTTTTCCCCTCTCCAGAGCAATAATATATTCAGATCTTTTAATCAACAGAAGTTCAACGCCCTCCTGGCACTTTGAGGCAACTGTTTGGCAGTGCAGTGTGAGGATGAGCCATAGCTATGTGGGACACCGCAAAATGTAACCATTAATCATTAATGAAAGTTTTTAAATTAATACAGAAGCACACACAAAAATTCTCACTGTCCAAAAAATACCACTGGCTTGGTGTCTGATCCCAGTCCTTAAGTTCAAAGTCTACTGTTAGCACCCCAGCACATCCAGCCACCCCTCTCAGTCTCAGGAGTTGTTTTCAAGGACCCCCCAAATCAGACAGTGTAGAAATCCATAGGAGTGGTCCAGTGGATTCCTTTTCCTCCTCATTTTATGCGTTGTTGCTTCAAATGCTAAACCCATTTCCAAGTACATACTGTGCCTACAGTTATTCTCTCTCAGAATAGAGACCCCAGAGCAGATGACTGTTGTACCAATGATCATGAAGGGGAACAGGCAAGAGGTTTCTGCGTCCCCTCATGCTCTGACTGTATCCTTGGAAGGGATCTATATTACTTTATAATCCGAGCATGAAGAATGCTTCATCCTATGTCATGCAAATAGCAAATCACAAGCAACAGAAAAATTGGAGGAAAACTTGACTGTGACTCTTCTCTGTAGGCCAGACAAATTACCCACGATCACAGTGAAAACAGGACACATTGTTTGAAGTATGGTATAGTGAAAAAGTTCCCTTTATGTGCTTTTTGTCATTAGAATTTATGTCTCAAAGACAAGTCTTCTCAGAGACTTGCCTACAACATTTAGCCTTGCGCTACCTTGAGTAGCATTTGTCTTTCAGACAAACTCCAGCCACTCAGGATTGAACACCGCCGCACAGGATGGAGTTGGCAGGTTTAATTCTTAAGGCAGTAAATGTTACAGCAAAAAATACTGAGGGGTAGGAATTATTTTCTGTAGGATTTTTAAAGAGTGGGGGAAAAAAGATATTTTATCATCATGTTTGAGCTGTTACACAGTCACTATGGTTCTGAAATCTACCCTTGCCTTTCGCTGCTACCGTATGCTGATTGTTGTTATTGAATAAATGCTATTGGGCAGAATTTTGGTGCTGATGTGCAGTTAAATACTAGGATATGGGGAGTGAGTAGGGGCTGCTTGATGATTATAAATATAGGAAAGGGTATGAGTGAAAAAGCACTTCTTTGTGGCTAATAGTACGCATGGCTGTTAGCTCGTCACGTTCATATCTATCACATAGAGTTTTTGTGTTAGAAAATGTGACAGTGGAGTTTTATACGTGTGCATTGCTTAGTGGTATGTTTGTAAGTTCCATACATCCCAAAAGACAGGCATTTCTTCTGCGTATTATGGCTTTCTGGGCTTTGTTATTGCCAGAAGCTTGAAATCAATACTGCTTTTTTTCTTTCTGATAATTAAAAGGATGGTTTATCTTTATATGGATCTTTAATTTTAATAAGCTAATAATTCTGATTTTAGCTACTATTATCTTAATAGCTAAGCCTTCTTAAACATTTTTATCATAATTCCTTTGGATAGGGTTGCCATTTTATCAGCTGCACGAATCCTTGCTCTGTAGTGACGTCTGCTGGAAATGGTCAACTGAAACGTTCAAGGGCATATTTAAGCTTTTCAGTTTGTGGTTGCTTGATCCTTTAACATATGCGAAGCATAGACTACAGAAAAGTAATATATTTTCCCATTTTCTAAACAGGTGTTCTTTCTGCACTGAACTTGGCAGAATTTGGGCTGTGTCTAGTGACAAACGCACACCTTTCACCTTGCAGCGTATTCCAGCGATGTAATTCATGACACTTGTTCTATGCTCATCATAAAAGTTGATAGAAGGAATCAACTTCAGGGAAATAAGCGTTTATGCTTTGTATCAGACCCCTAGTGAGGTGTTCAGATTCAGTCATTCAGCACTTCTTACTGACAACCTTGTCACTGATATTTAAATAATTATAGAGGAGTCAATGAAAGAAATCCATGCTTTAAATCTGACATTTGGAATTAGGTTATATTTGCTTTATGTCTTTTTTTTTTTTTTTCCTAAAGTGTAACATCCAAAACAGACACCAGAGATTTTGCTTTAGAAGTAAGAAAGGAAAATAACGAGCCCATTTTTAAATTAATCCCAAAAAGCAATCTGATTTTTAGTTCTTGCAATGCAGAGCAAATAAAATAAAAGCTATCGTACTTTATTTACTAACCGATGAATTGAATTGTCCGCCTTTTATTACAGATATAAAGCAAAGACTATGAAGAGGCAATCATTTTTGCAGCTATCAGACTTTCAGTAACATATCTCTTGTGGTTTAAATAACAGATAGTTTAAGTGTTTTTCCATTACCTTCGTGTAAATGAAAAATGCATAAAATATTTTAACAAGGCAAAGTAATCCAAGGAGATTGTTATTTTGTGTTACAAATTAGGTTATTTCTGTCATAAAATTAAAGGGGAAAAAAAAATCAACGCAAGGACATTTCAGCTTAATATCATTTACCAGAAGGAACATGTAACAGATTTAATGAGCTAGCAGGTCACCTGAATCCAGCTGTTTCCGACCAGCTTTATGAAACGGAGAATGCAGCTAACGGTAGGAGGTAAGCATTATTACAAGCTCTCAAGGAGTTACAAAATCGATTTCTGCTTGAATGAATTAATTTAGATTATCAATTTATAACCAGCTACACGAATCCCATCAACTCAACAATTCAGTGAATGATCAGGCTCAGCCTTTGCAAGAGCTTAACAATTAGAGAGCTCTATAGTTATCTCTTGTCCTGCCGTGTTGCTAACAAA
The DNA here is from genome assembly GCA_013396675.1 of Eubucco bourcierii. Taxonomy (NCBI): domain Eukaryota; kingdom Metazoa; phylum Chordata; class Aves; order Piciformes; family Ramphastidae; genus Eubucco; species Eubucco bourcierii. The sequence continues at coordinate 148,984 of VWZE01014110.1, forward strand.
GTTCTTTAGTTTGATAGAAAGAGAAGGAAAATGTTTGCTTAAGGACAAAGCAGGAGTGAAACATTATCTTGGGTGAGGGAAGAGAGCAACTACCCTAAAGGAACTGCATTCTTGTGTCTTAGTTTCCTCAGAATTCCTCCAAAGGTGACTGAAATGCAGTGATTCTTTGTATTAGCAAAAGAACATGACCAGTTCAGGGAAGAGACCAACCCGACTACATTTCTGTCATGTACTTCAAAAGGAAATAATGACAGATAGGATGTCAAACTCAATGTTTATAACTGTTGCATACTCTGAAAGCTCATACATGTAGTGCTATTAAAAATGCCTTGCATTTTTTGCTGAAAGCAGCAAGGTGGTTCCTCTTCCTCCCTGTTCTGGTGCAGCCCTTTAAACCTGCACAAAGCAAGTTGCTTCTAGTCAGAATGTTACTGTTTTCCGTTCTCTCTGCACAAGCGTTAAAGGGCTACTCAGGATACAAGTCATTGATGAGTCAGGCTGTTCATGGTTTAATCTTTGACTTATCTCCTTCTTCTGATATTGCAAAATGGTTATGAGAAACAGGACATTTGCTGTGCATCAGTTCCTGCTGTCCCTCTAAGAATAAAATACAGTGGTTAGTCTTCCTTGCCTGTTCAGTCATTTTTGGCACGATCTTTGCTGTCTCAGAAGGCAAGAGCGGGACAGTAAGTACAGCGCTTTAATAGCAGCATATGATTTGCCACAGGGACATTAAACTTAAAGAAGTAATTGTGTTTATAAATATCTTCTAACAGGAACTGGGATTCTTGGCTTAGTAGTCGACATCAGCATGAAGTATAAAAAGGTGATCAGCTGTTAGGTCATAAAGCCTTATTGTTGCCTGAGAATAATCTCAAATTATTACATTTTAGGGCTGAGAAAAATCAATAGAATTGTATTTTACTCCTTCTAAGAGGCACATTTGCAGTGCAGTGTGTAAAGATTAATAAGCATGATGGTTTCTGTTAGAGACAAAATGAGTGGTACCTACGTCATGTGGAAAGTATACCACTAAAAAGACCTCGGATTCCTGACACTTTTAAACCACTAACAAAAATTGTTAAATATCTCTGTGGCCCTTATGCCTTAAAGTGTGTGTGTGGGGGGTGGTGGTGGTGTGTGTGTTAAGTACTAGAAATGCATCTTCTAGACAAAGTTGGATGTGCTCACATGGGCTGCCAGTACTTTTAGTTTTTGCCTTGGCTTGGTTGTAAACAACCTTCTCTAAATTCTCCCTGGGCAGATTAAAATTGAAGATGACATTGCAAACCTATTCTAGTAGAGCAATTAAAAATTATTTTAGTCTCTTCTGTATTGTTAGCTCAAATTTGACAATCAGATTATTGTCTTGCTCCTTACTATTTATTATTTTCTTATCAATGTTCTGTACTAGTACTTATAGAAGTTAGTGTATGTGAGGTGGTAGAAGTCTTTGATTTCCTGGCACAGGCATTGGATAGGTCTGTAGAAAACAGTAATCCACCCTATAGATTTCATCATGTGCCTGTTTCTTTTTAATATCTCTCCAGCTTTATTTTCCTGAAAAGTTTTGCAGGCCACACTTTGGTCCTCAAGATCCATAAACTGACCCTGCAGTAGGTTAACTGAGTGCATGGGAGCTGTCAGCTCACTGAGCAGTGAAAGGAGTCATCTGGGCATGGCCTTCTTTCAATCTGTATTAGCCACTGCAGGTGCTATACTTTTTGGTAAATAACAGTTGAAATATATGAGGCACTGATGACAGTGGACCTGTAAAGCATCTTTCACATGAATGCCCTGTGCCTTGTGAAATTTCCCAGTCAAAACCCACAAAAAACCAAATCCAGTGGACAGGACAATACTGCCTTTAGAAAGTTATTTGGGATATTTGGTGCTGAGACACTGAAGTTTTACAAAAGTAAGTCTTGTTATCAGCACTTTTTGCTCTCCTGCATGCAGTACTGGAAGCAGCATACTCCTGGCAGCACTGTAACTCTGTCTTCTTTGCAATGTGAATTTGCCACAGGTTGCTGTGCTCCTGCCAGTACACTTTTTCCAATAGCCAACCTGCTCCTTCAAAGCAAATTGTGGTGTCATTGTGATTTCCTCTACTATGATGGTTGAGGAAACAGCTTAAATAAATCTCCCACTGTGAACTTTCATTGAAGAAATTCTTCCTCCTGGATTTGGATAGTTTATCCATAGAGCACACTATCATTCATGGAAGGGCAGCTGGAAATTAACATGAGCCAGAGGCTCAGTGACTTCCCAAACAGCAGCCTGTCACATCCAACAGCTCTCGGGCTGAGGTGAACTTCTAACTTTTCCTTTGAGGGGAGAACCTCCTGCCATGTGCCTTGTGAATCTCCCTTTCTCCTTCATGCTTATAATCAATTTGTAGATAAAACTACAGAGCAAATCTGCCACAAGGTGAAATCTAGTGTTAAGCACATCCTAGGAAACAGGAAGCTTGCTTGTCTATGTGTTTTGGTCAAGTAGTTGTAGCTATCTGTTCAAACATGGTAAGCTGAGTTCTTAGATATTCTGTAATAATGTCATTGCACTGTGAAGAGTTTTAACTAGAGAATAATTAAGGTCCCTTCCAACCCTTGTGAGAGAGGACCTCTTAATGTTTCTCTGAATGGTGTGTCTTATCACCGGTGAGTGGCTTCTGGATGGTAAAAAATGCCTTGGTGACAAAGCAGGAGTGCATTACAGGTGAAGTAGCCTGTACCCTAAGCACACAGGGTATATGAGATGTGCTCTTTCTGGTGTTTTCACATTGTGATCCTGGAAAGGGCAGCACAGCATGGAAGTGCCTGAACAGCTGCTGGCAGAGACTACTTGAGAGAGTCCAGCACAGAACCACAAAGATGATTAAGAGATGAAACATCTCTCTTAGGAGGAGAACCTGAGGGAGCTGGAACTCTGCTGCTTGGAGAGGAGGAGATGACTGAGAGGTGACATCATTCATGTTTATAAATATGTAAAGGATGAGTGTCAGGAGGCTGGAGCCAGGCTCTGCTTAGTGATACCCAATGACAGGACAAGGGGCAATAGTTAGAAGTTGAGGCATAGAAAGTTCATGTAAACATGAGGAGGAATTTTTATCCCTGTGAGGGTGATAGAGCACTGGAACAGACTGCCCAGGGAGGTTGTGGAGGCTCCCTTTCTGGTGATATTTAAAACCCTCCTGGATGTGTTCCTGTGTGATCTGGTATAGGTGATCCTGCTGTGCAGGGGCGTTGGACTGCATGATCTTTCAAGGTCCCTTCCAGTGCCTGACATTCTATGATTCTGTGTGACTGAGGGAAACCAGGTGTGTTAGCAGAAACATACCTGCAGAGATGGTGGTGGCAGGGGTGTTCAAAGGGGTAGTTTAATATAGTGAGGAAAAGGCTCAATAAAGACCTCACAAAGCTCAACAAGGCCAATTACAAGATCCTGCACCTGGATCAGGGCAATGTCAAGCACAGACTCAAAAATGAATGGATTGAGAGCAGCCTTGTGGAGATGAATTCGGGAGGTGTGGTGGATGAAGAACTGAATATGGGCCAGAAATATGAGCCAGCAGCTCAGAAATCAGTCACATCCTGGGCTGCATCAGAGAAGCATGGCTGACAGGTCAAGGGAAGTGATTCTGCCTCTCCATGTTGGTGAGGCTTTACATGGGATGCTGTGTTCAGGAGTCCTCCACATATAGGACATAGACTTGTTGGGCAGGGTCCAGAGGAGGGTCATGAGGATGGACAGGGAGCTGGAACACCCTTATGAGGACAGACTGAGAGTTGGGGTTGTTCAGCCTGGAGAAGGCTCTGAGGAGACCTTGTAGCAACCTTCCAGCACTTTTAAATATCGAGGACATACAGGAAAGATGAGGAGGCACTCCATCAGGGAGTGTAGTAATGGTACTGAGATACTGGTTTTAAGCTGAAAGAGGATAGATCAGAATTAGATATTAGGAAGGAAGTCTTTACTATGAGGGTGATGAAAACACTGGAACATGCTGCCCAGAAAAGTTGTGGACATCCCCTCCTGGGAAGTGTTCAGTGCCAGGCTGGATCAGACTTTGAGCAACCTGGTTCAGTGGAAGGTGTCTCTGCTCATGGCAGGGGATTAGATAGTGTTTAGGTTGGTTTAACCCAAACCATCCTGTGATTCTGTGGTTCTAAGTGAAGTCCAGCCACAGAAACATGTGGGATTACTGTCCTGAACAGGATATATCATGACTGTGTAGTGTTTGCAAAACAGCCAGCAGAAAAACAATAGAACTGAAAGAAAAGATAGAGATGAACAAGATTTTTGGGATGTGGCTTTCAAAAAGCTAAGTGTTTTTTATATGAAGTGCTTGGACCCATTGGCAAAAAAAGCTGATATTTTCTTTAAGATTTCCTGAATGTTCTTGCAAACAACATGGATTGTGTTAAACAAACATTGTTTTGTGACTTTCTCTTCCTTATTAGCAAAGTTCAGGAGATTTTAAACTCTCTGGTCAAACAGGGTAATAATAGCCATGTTACGTGTGGGATTTCCTTAGCATACTTTCAGAAAGGTGCAAACATATTCATCAGAAGTGATTATTTGTTTAATTATGCCAAGGAATGCTGGTAAGCTTTTGGATTTTCTAATTTAGAAAAAGGCCAATGCCATTTTTTTCATTATTTTCGTAACTCTAGCTGTAATCAACTGTAATTTTTCAAACATATGTTTCCATTTTATTTTACGTTGGCCAAGCCTTTGAACGCAGTCCCTAGTGCTTCCCTTAACTACACCTCGTAGAGGTTGTAAATACACCTCTCCTCAGCTGCATTGCAGCTAGAGACAGAGTCTGGCAGCAGGCTAGGATGGGCAAATGACCTCAAAATCCTGAGGGCCTATAGCAGCGGTGTTCCACATTATTGATAGTAGCAGAGATATTGACAGTCTGTGCTTGGAAGGAAAATAGGAGTTTGATATGACATATTGTGTGTCTCAGCAAGACTCATAAATAATTTTGACAAGTTTTTGTATGCATGGGAAAGTCCTTGATTCAGCCTCCCATAAAAATAAACTTCTATTATGGAATGTATTTGTCAAGTGGCTGTGTGATGGATGGAGCTGCGTTTACCCCTTGGCAGTTCGATGAGTTTTAGATGCACAGCTTACCAGAGAGGATTTACGGACAGTACAGAAATAATTATTCAGTATGAAATACATAATTCCTGTACCTGAATTTTCATTTTTTATTATATTTTGTTTCTGTTGCATTTCTGGTCTTTAAGACAAAAGGCCTTGCCATTTTACTTGGAGCTGTTGTATGCATGTCTGTGGTTTCTGTTTGGAGGAGCTAATTCAAGTCCTTTCTCAAACTTGGCTTGTGTTTTGTTAATTGAATGGGAGTTTTTAATAAATTAGGCAAACCCAGGGAAGTTGACATTTTTTAAAGGAATATTTTTTTCTACCACAAAAAAAAAAATATCTGTGTAATAGATTTCTTAGACTTCTAGAGGGGGGAGAAATTCAGATAAATTCAGAAAAATCAGATATAATTTATTTTCTTACACCAATATTGCCCTGTTGTTTTAAAAATCAAACAAGTAACAACAGAGTCACAGAATCACAGAAACATTGAGGTTGGAAAAGTCCCTCAGGATCACCAAGTCCAACCCATATCCCTACTCTACAAGGCTCACCCTAAACCATATCCCCAAACACCACATCCAAATGACCTTTAAACACATCCAGTGTTGGTGACTCAACCACCTCCCTGGCCAAGCACATTCCAATGCCTCACCACTCTTGAAGGGAAAAAATGTTTCCTAATATCCAGTCTAAACCTACTCAGATGAAGCTTGAGGCTATTCCCTCTTGTTCTATCACTATTTACCTGTGAGAAAAGACCAAGACTAAACAAACAAATGGAAAGCAAACAGGTCATAAGCTCCCATGAAGAGGTCATACTTTTCTGATGTGGAACTAAGATCACCTGGCGCATTTGTTGCATTCTTCTTTAAGAATCCTTCTACAAAGCTACCCTTGAGCTGTTTCTCTTTGCCTTATTAACTACAGTCCTCCTTTTCTGTCAGGGCTGCCTTTGTATATCCTCTTAGCTCTGTCATTTCTGCCTGTTAAGTTCTTATTCCTTTTACTTGTTCTGTTTTTATTCATTTAACTTTTTTTAAGTTCTTTAAACTTTGACTCTCATTTTCTTTTCCTGTTCCTGTCTTCATGACTGAGTGTTCTCCCTGCTGTCTATAATCCTTCCAGCCTTTCTCCTTTACCTTCTTCCTAAATGTCCAGTCCACTTCTTCATACCTTTTTCCTGTTTGTTCTCGCCATCTTCTTTACACTTCTACTTTCTTTACATTTTGGCCTCTACCTTCTCTCTTCTTTACCATTCCCAGCAGTCATATTTCCTTCCCCTGTTTGCAGCCTTTGACCATGACCTTCTGACAGATACCAGTTGTTCAGTGTTTCTAATTGGTAGTCTGCTTAGCTTCCCACACAGAAAGCTTCCCAAAGTTCTGAATATGGCCTTGTTTTAGTCATTAGGAGCAAACTATCCAATTTTAGTTTGCTCTCATATCCATAGTTGAGAAATTCTGTCCTTCCTGCCCAGGATGAACAGTGTAGTCCTGAATACATTAATGAAGTTTTCTGTTGTAAAAGGGTGATACTTTTGAGAGTAACCTTTAGCATATAGTATGGGATGTTATGAATCAGGGGTGGGAGTTACTGTGAGTACAGGAATTTTGAAGAAACAGCAAACTATTCTTAAAAGTAGAATATTTATTTTAAGATTCCATACTACTTACCATAACCTGTAGATATGGTGAATTAGAATTCCTGTTCTTCACTGAAACACGTTTGGAGGTTTGGGTAGAGCAATTTGAATGTACAAAATGTGCCTGCACAGTCTGGGAAAGGAAGACAGGATGTTAATCCTTACAACTAGTGCCTGGGTTCTGAAAGTTGCTCACAGTTTGAGTTGTGCTAACCTCATACATGTATGGGCACCTGGCTCAGCTGCTTACACATGCTTCCTGTGCTTGGATTTGAGCTGCCCTCCAATCTACCACTACCTGTCAAGAAGGACATGGTCTCCAGTGTATCCTCTTGCCTGTCTGCCCCAGGTAGACCTCTCAAATAGCCCTCAGCATCTCAACTGTCACTAAAAAATTAGATGTAGGCACCTGAGCCAGTTCATTGCCATTTGTCTACATGCAAAATAATGCTGCATATTTCTTCTAATACAGTTTCAGCTTAGGTTGAGAACAAGGAATTAGCAGTAATCTCTTTCGGGCTGTGTTAGTAAAGCTTTGGAGATTGCAGGTGCCTGCAATGAGTTAAATCCTCTGACTGTCTGCCAATCTCCCATACGTGCAATACCATATGGAGCATCCTGTGATTCTGAATCATTATCTTCTACTACAAATTGTCCACAAAAAGCCTGATTTTATGATTCTTTTTTCTTTTTTCTTTTTTTTTTTTTCTTTAATCTTGGTTCATGGACAGTTCCTGCCCAGCAAAATTCCATTGCTACAATTGCTTATCTAGATCACACATGCAAATAGCAAGGACTTGTCAGCTACAGCTAACTATGCCACTGCAAAAATCTGCCAGAGGTGAAAGTCAGGCAGTTGTGAGTTGTATTAGCACACATCCTTTTGCAGTTGTCTTCCATGGGTCAGGGTCTCCATGCAGTGGAGCTCAGAGGTAGAACATTAAGTGTTCCACATATTCCTGCCATCCCTAATCTAGTGAAGGGAAGGGAAATTTATAATCAGTTATATTTGGCCCATAACTGGTAGAATCTGCTTTAAAATAGAGTCCCATAAGGCTACTTTTAATAGTTACTAAGTTTATTGAGGTATCACTGTTTGCTCCATGACAGTTGAAGGTCTGTCCATACTTCCGTTATAAACCTCCTTAATAGGAAAGAACTTATGACCCAGCTATTAAAAATATTCTTGGCCTAAATCTCACTTAAGAAAATCTCATCCAGAAGCAAATATTTTTATAATGCTTTTAAATTTTTTTTTCTGCTACCCATTTCTCTAGAATTTTGGTGGTAATGCATGAAAAGTAATATTTTACAGTTTTTTACCTGCTTTTCTTTCCCTGAATGTCTTGAGGGAAAAAACCAGTTAAATATAAATGATGAAGTAAATGTGCACTTACAGGTTGCTTTTTTGTTTTATTTTGGGGACTTTGGGGTTTGAGGGACTACAGGAGGGAGGAGGACTGCTACCGCTTGTTGAAGTATGGATTTATGAATGTCTTAAAACCTTCCTCTCTTCGTCTTCCCATTTCTACCTCCCTCCTCCTTCCACAAATCTGTCACTTCATTTGCAAAATTCTTTTAACAACATTTTTGTTATGCCTTCTCATAGAGCTCTGTATCAACACTGTTGTATTAACATGATGCTTTCTAATAAGCATCAAGCAATTTCTCACTGCAGAGTGCTGTGTCAGAGACTTCTATTACTGATATCTTCAGGCAACTTCATTTCAATCCATGTTGTGCTACAAGGATCTGTCAAAGTGCACTTCAATGCACCTGAAAACATCCTCAAAATAGCACAACATGGATTGAAATTGAGGGGCCTGGAAGCAAACTAGAGGGGACAATAACACTCCTATTTTTCTCTAGTCTTGCATTCTTTTTTATACCACCAATAAACACAAAAAGTTGGACAATTAAATACTGTGGGGTTGTTGTGGCAGGATGGTAGTCTTGCTGGAAGAAAAAGATTCCATAAATCTGAGAGCTGAGATTGTTCGCTGTTGCTGAACTTATACTTTCTTGCTACCCAGTTTTCAAAGGATGAAACTAGAGATGCTCTTTCTGATTTTTATGCCACCTATCTGCATATACAAGAAACCAAAATGGCTTAGGTTAGAAGGCACCTTAGAGATCATCTACTCTAACCTCCCCTCTGTGGACAGAGATGCCTCTCAACTAGAATGGCTACTCAAGGCATCATCCAATCTGGCCTTGAACACCCTCAGGGAGGAGGCATTCACAACATATTGCAGAGTCTCACCACCCTCATACTGAAGATCTAGTTTAAATTTACCCTCCTTCAGCTTAAAACCATTCCCTCTTGTCCTATTGCTGGACACTCTAGTGAAAAGTTCCTCTCCAACCTTCCTGTAGGATCCCTTCAGGTATTAGAAAGCTGCTATGGAGTCTTCTCTAGGCTCCATAATCCCAGCTCCCTCAACCTATCCTAGTAGACTTTTATTCATCAAAAGCAGTGTATGAATGGAGAGATCTGAGAGCAGTTTCTAAGCAGTGGCCCTAATTACTGATTGGCTTTCAGTCTTCATTTACACCTTCTCTTACAAGGATGTAAGAAAGAATAAAAACAGTTTTGCCTACTTTTTTTTTTTTTTTTTCCTGTACTATGTAGGGTGAGTAACAATAATGGTTCCATCCAAATAAAGGGTGATGTTATGTTCTCTAAGGAAATAGAAGAGTTTGTAGAGAACAATATAGAAGAGTTTGTAGAGAACAATATTCTTGTAAATGAGAAGTAATATCTTTAAAAGTATTTGCTTGGCTTGTAGTTTGGCTTATATGACCAAAATTCTGTGCAAGAATGTACTGTTGCTGAGATGGGTAGCGGTAGTGTGCTGGTTTGAGGCTAATTAGAATGTTTTAATAGAGAAAATTACGCTATAGGCTGAGAAAGGAAAACATCCTGATGTCTACTTCACTCATACGCTTGCTAAGAAATTGTTTGGGAACACTAACCAAAACAACAGATAAGTTAGTTGCTCTCT
>VWZE01014110.1:170416-185462 GCA_013396675.1 Eubucco bourcierii
CACCACCACCACCACCTCCCCACCATGCTTATTTCTTTAAATTGTGATTTTGGAGTAACACAACGTTGTTCAGTGTAAGCATGTCATTTTACATTACATCATGTTGCAGGTCAGATGCAATGTAACTTTTTATGATGCATTGTAAATGACAAAACATGCTGCAATATGTGATATATATTGGTATGTGCCCCTGATAACATTGCTTTTTCTTTAGAGTGTTGTTGTCTGAGCGGCTTGGGAGAAACCAGATGGGCTGTGAGGGGAAGATGAGCAATTCTGTCTTGCCCAAACTGCAAATGTGACAACACACTGTTAAGACAGGAGACAGTGAGGTGCATGTGTTAATATAATACAAGGCACCCGCAGATGTCCCAAAGTTTTTCATTTTAAAAGCCCTGCTGAACAAACAAAGCACAGAATTTAATCTTATTTTGGTGCTAGTGGGAAGACTGGCTGTTCCTGTTGTACAGGGTAGGGTAGGACTCTGATTGAGTTCACATCCATGAGTGCCAATACTGACTAGCCAGCGCCTACTGATTAGCCAGTGCTAATACTGACTGTTCCTGTCCAGGAAGAAATAAGGAATGTGTCTTAAAATTCAGCAGCCCAGGTGCTTCCAAAATTCCAAATTTACTGTAATAATTTAATATTTCTGTAGGGTCTCCTATCTCAGAGGCTGTTGTTGTGCTTACAATCCCAAGCACAACTCCAGGCTGGGTGGTGAATTGCTGGAGAGCAGCCCTGAGGAAAAGGACCTGGGGGGTCTGGGTTGATGAAAAGCTCAACATGAGCCTGCACTGTGAATGCAGCCCAAGCAGCAACTGAGTCCTGGGCTGCAGCAAGAGCAGTGTGGGCAGCAGGGCAAGGGAGGGGATTCTGTCCCTTTACTCTGCTCTCCTCAGATCCCACCTGGAGTACTGTGTGCAGATCTGGAGCCCCCAGCACAGGAAGGACGTGGAAGTGTTGGAGCAGGTCCAGAGGAGGCCATGAAGGTGCTCAGAGGGCTGCAGCAACTCTGCTATGAGGACAGGCTGAGAGAGTTGGGGCTCTGCAACCTGGAGAAGAGAAGGCTTCCAGGAGAGCTTATAGTAGCCTTCCAGGGGCTACAGAAAGGCTGGGGAGGGACTGTTGACAAGGTCTTTCAATGACAGGACAAGGGGCAATGCGTTTAAACTGGCAGAGGGGAGACTGAAACTGGATGTTAGGAGGATGTTCTTTCCAGTGAGGGTGGTGAGGCACTGGCACAGGTTGCCCAGGGAGGTTGTGGCTGCTCCCTCCCTGGAGGTGTTCAAAGCCAGGTTGGACGAGGCCTTGAGTGACCTGTGCTAGTGGGAGGTGTCGCTGCCTATGGCAGGGGGTTGGAACTGGATGAGCTTTGAGGTCCCTTCCAACCTTACCATTCTATGATTCTATGAAACCTGTTACAGTTTTCCTGCACATCCGAAAGACTTCACTCCCCACTGAAAATCAGCCATAAATGAGGTGAAACTTGCAGACTTTTCAACATGACTGATGTTGTTTTCAATTCAAACTGTAGGGCAAACCCAGATTAGCATAATGTAACTGGGGAAAAAAAAAAAAAAAATTGGAATTTTACCAGGACAAGCTTATATTTGGAGAATGTGTTACATGAAGCTACCAAAAGTGTCTCACCTGAAAAATTGCACAGCATTTCCAAATGGTGCCCCATAGCGATAGCAACAAATGTAGTAAGAAGTCAATATTCTTAATGGCTTGAAATGTCCTAGTTTGGGGAATAAAAGACCTTTATTCTTGTGGTATTGTGACCATGTGTGTCAGTTGCTCAACATTATTCTTTCACTACTGTTAGTTTCCTTTCGTTGTTTCTTTAGACTGTAGGCTCTTTCAGTAGGCTGCTTTCCTCAGCTGCTGTGCTAGGACAATACCCCAAAGAATAATTACAACTACTAATGGTACTTACTGCTATGCTGGGGTATTGTTGTGTTGCTGACTCGGGCAAAAGCTGCAGGAAGAGGCTCAACATCAACTTTCGCAGAATCACAGAATGTGTCTGGTTGGGAGAGACCTCAAAGATCATCCAGTCCAATCCTTGACCCAGCACTGAAGGGCCAACACTAAACCATGTCCCTAAGCACCAGATCCACACATCACTTGAACACCCTCAGGGGTGGTGACTCCCCCGCTGATCTGGGCAGACCATTCCAATGTTTGAGAACCCTTTCAGTGGAAAAATATCTCCTAATACGCAGTCAGAACCTCCCCTGGCACAGCTTGAAACCATTTCTTCTAGTTCTGTCACTTGCCATCAGGGAGAAAAGTTTGTCCCCTCCTTGCTCCGTCCTTCCTTCAGATAGTTATAAAGGTAGATGAGGTCTCCCCTCAGCCTCCTCTTCTCCAGACTGAACAACCTCAGCTCTTTTAGATGGTCCTTGTAGGCCATGTACTCCAGGCCCTTCACAAGCCTTGTTGTCCTTCTCTGGACATGCTCCAGCACCTCAGTGTCCTTCCTGTAGTGAGTAGCTTAGAACTGAACTCAGTGCTGGAGGTGTGGCCTCACCAGTGCTGAGTACAGGGCGATGATCACCTTCCTGTTCCTGCTGGCCACAGTGTTTCTAATGCAAGCCAGGCTACCACTGGGTTTCTTGGCCACCTGGGCACACTGCTGACTCATGTTCAGGCAACTATTAACCAGTACTGCCAACTAGCAACCAATACTCCCAAGACCCTTTTCAAGTTGCAGCTTTCCAGCCACACATCCCCAGGTTTGTAGTTTACTGTGAGGTTGTGACCCTGTGCACTTGAACCTGCTCTGACTGAGTAATTCTCCTATCCCATTTCCACCTCAGTATGAGGTTAGACTCACAGGGCAATTGGTAATGCTGGTTTAAATGTTTTTTCCCATCCATCTGTTTGGATGCATGTGTATTTCTCAGTCAATTGCATACTGCCTATTGTTGTTGAAGTTGGGGGAACTGAATTTTTCGCAAATCATGGAATCATAGAATAGTTTGGGTTGGAAGGGACCTTTAAAAGCCTTCTAGTTCAAACCCCTTGCAGTGAGCTGGGTCATTTTCGACTTGATCAGATTGCTTAGAGTGCTGTCCAACCTGGCCTAGAATGTTTCCAGGAGAGATGAGGCATCCACCACTTCTCTGGACAATCTGTGCCAGTGTTTCAGCACTGTAAAGTATTTTAATTAGCCTCAAACCAGCAGAATTGTAAAAAAAATAATGTTCCTCATATCTAGTCTGAATCTCCCTTCTTTTTGCTTATAACCACTGTCTCTTGTCCTGTCACAACAGGCCCTGCTAAAAAGATTGTCTCCATCTTTCTTATATTGAAAGGCCACAAGGAGGTCTCCCTGGAGTCTTCTCTTTGCTAGGCTGAACAACCCCAACTCTCTCAGCATTTCCTCATAGCAGAGGTGTTGCAGCCCTCTGATCAAAGTTACCTACGTTAAAAGTTGCATTCCAGCACCCTGATCAAAATTATCTAAGTGAGAATTTGTAAACTACATCCAGAAGCCTGTTAAAAAGCCATCACAGTACCCTAATACTTGTTTGTATTTGGAGGGATGTGACCATGCCACATTTTCCCACAAAAATCAGATTCTGTTTACATTTTGTTTTGAGTCTCACTCCATAGCTTAGGACCACTTGTTCTGTACCTTCTCTTGCCTATGCAGTTGGACAAGTTGTTCACAGAAATAATTTTGGCACTTTATTTGACTTCTGTTCTCTTCAACAGTAGAAAAGCAAAGATGTAGCCAGGAAAAAAAAAATAAAAAATCCTGTAACAACAAATCAGTTGGTGTCATGGTTAAAAATGCCTTAATCTGAAGAAGAAAGGCTGTTATTGTGTGGTTTTGAAGTCTTTATTGAGGCCTTCTAGCAGTGAAGGGGTTTCTTTCTTTTTCCCAATACTTCTAAGGAGGATGTCACTATATAATGGAAGAATCTACAGGACAAAATCTTTTTTATTTCAACACAGATATCATGTCACTGCCTCTCTTCTACTTGTGCAGTTGTGATGAAAGCTGTATGAATGGCTGAGCTGTTTCAAAAGGCCATATTTTCATTCTGAGTAGAGAATAACTGTGGGAAGACTAAGAGCTTCTTGATGCTTCTTCTTTTTCCACTAACTTCTCTTCTTCTTTATTCAGCTGCGGTAGAAATTGGGTGGGAATTGATAATCCTTTAGGAATGTAGCTTTTGACACTTATCTGGTGGATGATAATTAATGCATTCCAAGAGGATTATCATAGTGGACTGTAGTTATAAAAGAGTGACATTCCATTTACGTGGAGTGAAACTTTAATATGGGGTTGTCTCTACCACGTATTTTTAGGAGGAATCTTCCACCTTTCAGCTTCAGTCAGGGTAGCTCCACCCAGCTCAGCAACTGTTGGTACAGACAGTTTTTACCAGGATGTTACAAAGCCTTGAGAGCATGGAAACACAAAATATTATTTATTTATACAGCATATATTTAATTGTTTCTGAGGTATTCAGGATGAAACATTTTATGTGCATTGGCTTCAAGGGGAGTAATATTTGGAAAGAATTTGAAATAGAGGGTGAAGGCTGGAGGCAACGAGATTAAGACACTTGATTTTTGTAAGCAGATTTTTTATTTATGAACTCTAATGTAGTATTGCAATGGAATGAAAGTTTCGTAGGCAGGTTACTCAGAACTACCTTTAAAGACTGTCAAAAGTTGCTCTGTTCTTTCACTAAATAAATATGTTAATGATTTCTGATAATGCTTTTTGGGATGGTTAGCTGGTCTGCTCTACTGACAGTTGGGAGGACCTGTGAGGAGCAAAGCAGCCACTTTTCCTGAAATCAGTGGGATTTGGGAATGGCTTGCCCATCCCACCATCATGTGAGGCAGGAGTCTATCCCCCAACATGAGTCTAGGGGGCATTTTGACTGATTTGAAAGAATTCATTTCCTTATTGTTTTGACTGCTGGGTGGTATAAAAATTCCCATAGTATTAGAAGATGCATGGGATTTACATCTATATAAAATAAATACTATTCATGAGGATGATAACTATATATTATTGACTTCAGGTTCCAAGTGTTAAAGAACAGAGTATGACAGCATCAAAAAGGCTGTTGCCAATAGTATGGTGCATTGCTGTACAAAGTAAATTTTATAACCTGAGAGCAATAGCTCACTAAGATTCAGCTGCAAAAGTTGTCAGTATACATCTGAGTATACCTTTGCATTTTTTCATCATTTTCCTAAGGGAATTTTATGGAGGGAGCCATTTGTCAGGATGGGCTTTTGTTTTCTGTTTTACTGCCCTAACTTCTGCATTGCATTGCAGATGCTGTAAGGATGCTAACAGGCTCACTGTGCTAATCTATAGCAGTGTGCCCTTGTTGGGAGAGCAATGTGCCCTTGTGGCCAAGAGAGCCAATGCCATCCTGTGGTGCATCAAGAAAACTGTGTCCAGCAGGTCTAAGGAGGTTCTTCTCCCCCTCTACTTTGCCCTAGGAGCCCACATCTAGAATACTGTGTCAAATTTTGGGCTCCCCAGTTCAAGAAAGACAGGGACCTGCTGGAAAGAGTCCAGTAAGACAAATGGGGGGCTTGAGCATCTCCCCTACAAAGAGACTGAGAAACCTGAGGCTGTTTAGTCTAGAGGAGAAAAGACTTAGAGGAAATCTGATCAATGAGTACAAATACCTGAGGGGTGGATGTCAAGTGGCTGGGGACAATCTCTTTTTGGTGGTCAGCAGCAATGAGACAAGGAGCAACAGCTACAAACTGGAACATAGAAGGTTTCACCTCAACATGAGGAGACACTTCTTTACAGTGAGGGTGACCGAGCACTGGGACAAGCTACCCAGGGAGGTTGTGGAGTCTCCTTCTCTGGAGACTTTCCAAACCCACCTGGATTCATTCCTGTGTGAACTACCCTAGGGGATCACACAGGGAGGTTGGCAGGGAGGTTTGGACTCAATGATCTCTGGGGGTCCCTTCTAACCTCTGATATTCTGTGATCCCTCTCTGCAGTAAGAAAAACTCCTTTCTGGTATTTCATTAATGTGTTTGTTTGGTTCAGTATTTGGGTTTATTGCCTGCTTATGTGGTTAAACTACCTTTTTGTATAAACCACTGCCGGTCTGCAAAAAAACATGCTGAAAAATAAATCAAAGATGTCAGGCAATTCTCAAAACTGCAAGACTTGTTTCAGAATCAAAGAATTCTGTAGGGTGCCCAAGTAGAGGTCAGATTCCTCCAATACATTCTGATGCACAGTAAAGATTACATAAATGTTAAATAAGAATACCATCTCAAAAAATACATTGCATTTATGTAGAAAACAAATTTGTGTCGCTGAGTTGTAGGTGTAGGAAACGGAAACAATTTATGGGATCCCCTAGTCGAACCCACAAGAGGTACAAGATTACTGAACAGATTAAGTTTTGTTGTGCCCTGTCCAATCTTTCCTGTGAAAAGCAAAGATCCATTTAAATTGAAATTTTAAATAGTTGAAAAGGAAAGAAAATCTTGACAATTGTAAGAATGTAAACTCAATGCTCATAACAATCAGAAAGTCCTTTTAAATATCCTGATGCAAAATTTACTGTAACATTGGAGTCACCACAGGGAAGAAACTCACTTTCAATCACTGAATCTCCATTTTCACTCCAATAACTACATATTTAATGTGCAGTATTTTAATAGACAGTATGGTCTTGAAGTGAAGGTATTTTCATTGTATTAAAGAATCTGTTCAACAATATGTTAGGTGAGGCCTCAGCTGACATACATTGCATTACTTCACAAATCAGCATGCCTTGAAGCATTTATATTTGTTGACTGTATAATGGTTGTAGCTCTAGCATTTAGACAGGGCCTGACTGCAATTTCTTGGCACTCCATGGGAAATGGACTAAAAGATGGCAGATTTAGAGTAACTATAAGGAAGAAATATGTTGCAGTGATCATGGTGATACACTGACACAGGTTGTCCAGAGAGGTGGTAGGTGCTCCATCCCTGGAAGCATTCAAGGTCGGGCTCGACAGGCTCTGAGGAACCTGATTTAATTAAAGCTGTTCCTGCTTACTGCAAGAGTGTTGGACTAGATGACCTTTAAAGGTCCCATCCAACTCAAACCATTCTATGATTCTATGAAATATTTTTACTGATTTCAGTGGGATTTGAATCAGACCTAGAAGACCTGACCTATTAAGGGCAGTCCCAAGGCCCTTTAAGATCGGACTTGAGTACTGTACATATCTCAAGCCTACAGTCTGAGGTACAACCAGAGAACACCTTTAGGTTCTCACATGCTACCTCATGCCTGGTGGATTAGCACATTGCCAGGATGCCTGGCTAGGCTGTCCACAGGCATTGTGGCAATTACATGAGAGACAGACCAGGAGTGATGATCACAAGAACAAATATGGGAGGTATCTTTGAAGAAAGAGGAATCCTGGAACAAGTAAGTGTGTGGAGGTCTCCTTGAATCTACCATTATTTTTCACAGCAATGTTCTTCTCCCTTTATACTTTATCCTGATTTATTGCATATCTAAATTTTTATTCTTTTTGCACCTCTAAGAAGATCTCCTTTTATCTGGTTCTATTGGTGAGTGCTGTGGCAATTTGATGTTTCTTGGTCTACTGTTTTTATTATGTTGGAGAAATACTCCTAACTCTTCAGGTTAATGCAGCAAACTTACTGTGATACCTAAATGTTTCAAAATATCTCAGATAAAAATTCACAGAATCACAGAAACATTCAGGTTGGAAAAGACTCTCAGGATCACCAAGTCCAACTGATACCCCTACTCTACAAGGTTCACTCTAAACAATATCCCCAAGCACCACATCCAATGACTTTTAAACACTTCCAGGATTGGTGACTCAATCACCTCCCTGGGCAGCCCATTCCAATGCCTGACCACTCTTACTGGGAAAAAACCCTAATCTAATGTCCAGTCTAAACCTACCCAGTTGCAGCTTGAGGCTGTTCCCTCTTGTTCTATCACTAATTACCTCTGGGAAGAGACCAGCACCAGCCTCTCCACAACATCCTTTCAGGTAGCTGTTTGCAGTGATGAGGTCTCCCCTCAGCCTCCTCCTTTTCAAACTAACCAGCCCCAGCTCCGTCCATCTCTCTTCATAAGATTTATTTTCCAGGCCCTTCCCCAGCTTCGTTGCCTTCCTCTGCACTCAGTCCAGCACCTCAGCATCCCTCTTGTAATGTAGTGCCCAAAACTGAACACAATACTTGAAGTGTGGCTTCACCAGAGCTGAGTACAAGGAAAGAATCATCTCCCTACTCCTGCTGGACGCAGAATTTCTCATACAAGCTAGGATGCCACTGGTTTTCGTGGCCACCTGGGCACACAGCTTGCTCATATTGAGTTGCTTGTCAGTCTCATCATCACCATAATTCTCCCCTCTTCTGAAAAAAATTAAACAAAAAACATTCATACATATGCTGCATCTGGCTTGATTTCTTTCTCTCAGTTTTTAGGTTCAAATAGTAGTAATGATTAATAACGTAATGGCTCTGAGACATTTATTTCTCCTTGAAAAAAAAAAAAGAAGAAAATTTATTCTTTCACAAAAGAACATCAGTTTTAAAGTGTATAGGGAAAATGTATCAAAATATTAATTAGACTTTTCTTTTGTTTTGCTAGTTTGCATTAGACAGATGGAATTCTGATCTTTAACAGCATCATGACTCATGAAACTGCTTGTGTACTAAAATGCCATTATTAACACAACAGTAGTTTTCAGCAGTTGGTAATTATTGGCATAATTAAACATTTATCAAGAAACAAGTATTTATCATTCATTAAACTTTCATTAAAAATCCATCTTAGCACAAGCTAGATTAGCCAGTGATTTTCAAGTGATAACTTCTTAACTTCTGGCAGGAATGAAGAGCATTTTGATACCCAAGCAAGCCCTGAATAAAACAACCTTTCAGGTTTTGTAAACAATTATATCATTCCAGATTCAGGAATGTTATTTTTAAGCATTCTACAAGACTCAGACAAGAAAGTACTTGACTATTTTCTGCCAGGTTTACCAAGTTGATCACTTTTTAGCAGTGTGTTTGGGAAAGCAAGGTGGCTTTGGCTGTGAAAAGCCAGTGCTTTATAACTGCATTTACATGGCTTAAATTCTCCCAAAGCCTGGTCTGTTTAGATGTATTGGGATATTGGAATTTGCTTTCGTGAATGAACCATCTCATAAAATCTGCCTTATGATACTGCAAAGGGATGGAATCTCAGACTAGGATTAGGAAATCCTGAAAAGCTGCCTGGTCCTGACTTAGTAATTGATGATGCTTAACACTTATTGTCACTAAAGAGGAAAACCTGCATGGTTTATTATTTAAAGGAAATGGATTTGTTACATCTCTCTGAAAGGTTTTGGTTTTATTTTGCAGAGTGGAGTATCAGACTTTATCCTTGGTCTGTTTCACTTAGATGGCAGGAGACATTCTCCTTTTTTTGCCACGTTTAGGGACGAATAAAGGATAATTAATTTGTGTAAATTTCAATGGGTGGAAAAACAAGGTTAGCCAATGCCCTGATGTTCTCCCTCATTCCAATTTTCTTTAACTATTTTGAAGTCTTTGCTCCCTGGGTATTTGTTATTTTCCTCAGTTCTCATCTGCCATCCCCACTAACCCTTGCTATCACAGAAGCAGTGGCTTACTTAATCTTGTAGCTACCGATTGGCTATTTTACCTCCCAGTCCTTTGTTTGTTCTCCTGCTTATAGGTACGATAGGATGATGTTACTTAACCCCTCCTACACAGTCACTGGTTTGCAAAAGGTACCAATTTGCCCAGGTTAACATGAGTTTAAAATGTCCTAATGTGATTGCCTAGATTGCGGTGGAGAAAAAGCAATATTTAGTGAGCAAGACAGTCTCAGAAAGCTCCTTCACGTACATAGGAGTGCTTCACATCTTAGCCCATATTCAGCAACTTTGTGTTTTCTCTTGGGCAAAAAATTTACTGTATCAGTGCTTTTATGTCACAAGAATGAATTGAATTCGTACCCTTTAGTGCAAACAACAATAGACAGAGTGGTAACCTAGTGGAAAACAAATAGACGCCCCGTCCCTTTTGGGGATTCAGAGAGGTTCAGAAAGATGGAGCTGACGGTAGAGAGGTGGCAGATAAAAACAGGCTGAAGCAGGAAAGAATCCTGCGGTCATTTATTACCATGCCATCTTCATAGTGTTTGCTGAACCAAGGTGCAGAGTAATGATTCAGACAAATGATGTTAATAATAATAGCTGGCCCTTTGGCAAAAATGGAATACCTAGTATTGCAGCATGAGACCTAATCAGATTCTCCAAAACTTGCTTCAGACTGATAGAATTTTTGTCATCAGGTTTTCTGTCAATTGATTCTCCTTGGGTACTGGGGTTTTTTTTACAGGAAGCAAAGTGATAAACAATTAGTTTCCATCAGGGTAACCCCCTTCCCCCCAAGATTTTAAATATTATGCTATTTAATGTATCGTTTAAATCTACTCTTAACATAGTGTGGTATTTCTAGCTGATTTCTGGTGGAATTTGAACTGTTAAAACTAGTGGTAACTAAAGGATACTTCTAGTAATCACAGGTTACTTCAGCACATTTAGAAACTTTCTGCAGTTTGTTATCTCTTCTTTTTTTCATTTCCACATAAGAAAGGATTTGCCTTATTTCTTGTCAATGAATAATAGTAAATATGCTTTATAGTATTTTCTGTTGTGCACAGAGTATCACCGATAAAAGGGAGTTCTGTGTGAAGCCTCACTGTGGATTTTAAACAGGGGGTAGTTGTTTGGACTGATGGTCTGACTAATTGCTTTGATCTGTTGTTAGGTGTTTGTACATAAAAGGGCATTTTCACTGAAAAAAACCCACAAACTTACTAACCATTTTGTACTGTTCAGGTGTGACATGGTTTTTGTTCTTCTTTTTCATAATACCTGCAGGTTTTAGGCATATAGGTTGCAATTATTTTTATTAGCTGCTGTTCCATTAACAACATAACCAACATCTGTTTTAATCTAAACATCATCAGACTTATTAATTAGGTACATTTTGGCATCAATTTATCACACATGCTTTGACACTTTTGATACTTGAAGCGTAAGCTATTATGTGTAATGAAAAAAAAAAAGTATGATTTGGAGTCAGTGTTATACATCATCTGTAGGGGACAATTATGTTGGCATGTGGGAGGTTAATGTACACACTCTAGATTCTTTTGCTTGATTTGCTGTTTTCTTCTTCATAACTCTAGGTAAACAGTTTGTGCTGCCATTTAATGCACAGGTTAAGTGTAGTTCCAGGCTATTATACATCATTAGAGTAAGTAATATTCAGCTGTGGAAGAAAGATGGAAGCTTTTCACTTGTAGCCACTTGGACATTTCATTTTTCATCTAGTATGCCACTGCAAAAATTAGTTGTGGCAGGCCTGATGTAATTTATAGCCTGGTACCCTGAAATTAAGCAATGAATCACACTATTTTGGCTGATTAGAGTTAATGCATTTTTCCTGACGACATATTTTGTAAAACAATGCAGTTTATTCTAAACTTTGCCTTTTCAGACCTAGCAATTTCTCACGTCAACCTGTGCAATGGATTGTACCATGTACAGTGCACTCTGTCACCAGATTTCTTTTGGTATTGTACTGCAGTTATCTTCCAGTTTAAAGGGACAGCTCTCCCTTTCTTTCTTAATTTTCTCACTACAAAACACCAACTTTCCTCTGCCCTCAGCCCCCATCCTCCATTCTCAAAGCAGACAGTTCAACAGCAAAACAGAGAGTAACGCAATTCAATGCAGCTTGATTGAAAGTGCAGGGTGTAATGATCAAGTGAGTAGAGACCATTGGATTGAGCCTCAGGCCTTCACACTCTGGATCTGGTCAATAACAAATTTATTACTAATCAAGTCCACTAAATACAAAACAGCATACATTTATTTTTATTTGGTGCCTAGCTGGTCACAGAATAACAATAAAACAGGTAAGTCAGAGACAAAAGAACGGACCATAGCCGATGCATACCACACTTAAAGCTCCTGTACATTGCAGGCAGGCAGTCCCCAAGAAGCTCTTGTTGTGTATGTCTGATTACCAGTGGGCATTGTGTCCCACTTGCCTGTGGAATGTATTAATGGTGCCAGCTCTTGAGTTTGGAGAATTCTGTTAGCTGAGATACTTTGTGATAGGGAGAGGTATCACTGCAGAACAGGATCTATAGGTATTAGTGTCAAGAAGAATAATGTCTTCCTTGCCCTTTCTCCTGGGTTATTGCATGGGTTATACAAAGACTGGGATGAGTTAATAGAAAACAAAGAAACTAAAGGTGTGTGGGGAGGGGGAGCAGAATCAACAATGTAGCTGAGACATGAATTTTATCGTTGCCAAAAATAACGTGCAACTGTTCTTTGCCCCCAAAGCGCTAGCATGTATGAGCACATGACATAATCATTGCAGGCATCTTACACCATGTAAAACAGACACGGACAAACAGTGCATAGCTAATGTAAAGCGTTCAGTATCCAACATCTTTGTGTGCTCAGATCTTTTATTTTGGTAATGCCTGTGCATGAAATTTAGCTAAAACTTCTCGGTGCTGCGATTTGTTACGCAGACACGTTGTGAATTACGAAGGGCATATGCCAAAGATACAAACCGAACGAAACGATCTTTAAGGACCTCTGTAAGGATATGAAAAGTGCAGCTTACGTAGCTTGAAAGTCAGATAGTACAAAAATTCTTTCTTAGCTGCTGAATTCCCTGCAGTTTTGAGTGGTTTACAGAAAAACCCAGCAAGAGCCTGCAACATGTAAGAGAAAAAAGGCATCACACCTGCAAGACTCTAGCCTACCTTGTTCACACCCAGGATGGGAGCAAATGATTTATTATCTGTCCCTTGAATTTCTCTGAGCGTTCTGTCTAAACTTTAAAAGCAGATTACATTTGCGATTAAACCTTAACAAATGTTGTTTTAACTAGACTGCAATATACGTTATTGACAACAAGCTTTTTCTCCCCCTGAAAATAACATTGGTGCTTAGGCATGCAATTTACAAAAATGACAAGGGAGGGTGGTACTTTTCCCAAGGTGAATGTGAGTTGACTGATTAGCTGGTATTTTAACTTAGATTCTTGCAAATTACAGACATAAGAAACCCTGCAATTTATATGTACTTTAGAAGTGAAAGCTTTAATCCCATGATTCATGAAAGTAAAGTGGTAATAATTTAAGTACCATATTTTATTTATCCCTCAGAGTTGTCAGCTGATACCAGAAGTATTCTCACTATTTTTGGGTTGCTGCCTTTGGCCACCTAATTGCTTCTTAGGAAGTAAGAGGGAAATTGCTTATATAACTACATGGATTGTCTTTGGCAACGTCAAGCCAAGGCATCAATCAGTCCATCTGGGTAAAATCACAAGCTGACTCCGATATTACTAAATATTTATACTGTCAAATACACACAGACATCCAGATGAAAAGAGGCATTCATTAGGAATGCTCCAGCTTGTCAGTTTAAAGATGTAGATTAGAGCAAAACCTCCCACTATGGTACTGAGTGCTCAGGAAAAGTCTATATTTAGCCATTCTGAGCAATAAATATCATCATATTGCCTCATTTAGGTAAATAGAGAATGAATATTGTCAAGATGATCTAGAGATAATGTAAACAGATCCCTGTTCAGAGTCTGTGTTACTAGGGTAAATTCCAGGACATTGGTGTGCTGCTGATGCTTTTTGGTTTAACCCTTTTTCTTAATCACATTTCCCTCCCCTTTACAGTAACAGTAAGATTAGTTCCTTGCAGATGAGAAAGAAAGAGGGGGGATTGGGGAGGGGGGGGAAAGATATGGTGGGGTTTCTTTTTAAATCAAAGGTGATTTCAAATTCTGAGTGAGTTATTACATTAATTAGTAGTTTTGCTCTAATATTTTCTTGACACTGCTAAAGGCATCAGCTGCTGCTGCTGCTGGAAAATACAGATATCTTTAGCAATGCTGAAGCTCATTGCAGACTTTAACATGGGAACTGACAAAGCCCATCAGTCAGAAGAACATCACAGCTCTGAGGTTAAGACATGATTTCAAGAGTACACCCAGCTAAGACTCATAGTGGAATTTCTCTTATTGCACTTTTATTTTTTTTTTCCCCAGTGATAAGACAAGGCATAGTCTAAGAATAAGCAATGAAAGATCAGTACTTCAATGATACTTAGGTTGCTGTCCTGCTTCAAAGTGGATGGTTTGTCCTGACAAATTAAAAGTAAAATGTATTCACTATACAATATACACAAAAAAACAGCAGGAATTTTTTACCTGTGCCTCCCTCCATAGAATTGGCACCTTGGAAGTTATATACAAGGAGAGTGGTGACTGACATCAAAGTTTTAGTTAATTACACTAGATGATTTTTTTAGATTAATAATTAACATCTCTCTATATAACTAAATATCTGTAATTAATCAGCAAATCATAATGTGGAGACTAATTAACTTCAAACTCAAATCTTAACAGAAAATCCATATTACTATCCAGCATCATTAATTACTCTAGTAATCAAAATTATCCCTTGTGGGATTTGACATAAAGCTTTGTAGGTTTATAAACCAAGCTGTTATCATCATAAAAAAAAAAAAATTTTTTTGAAAGCAGCTTCAAATAGCATTATAGATAACTAAAGTATTAGATTGGAAATTTAAACAAGTTTTCATTTCTTCTGTATTACATTATCAATAATCCACTCACTGAAGCTAAGTAAGGAAGAGCTTCCTTCCTCACCATGTGTATGTGGGGTTTTTTGTTGGGTTTTCTTTTTTCTTCTTGGAGTTACAGCAGTGATTTCTGTCAGGAGACTGATTTGTCAATGCCTTTTACAAATATGCCACAATTTCTGCTGTGGTGCTATCTATGCTGCTTAGCTGTTTAAGAAATGAATTAACAGCCATTTATTTCCTGCCATTATTCACAAGAAAGTAGAAAAAACCCCAAGAGTCAAACTTTAAGATCCACACAAATCTCTATCTGTTG
>VWZE01014110.1:185473-214402 GCA_013396675.1 Eubucco bourcierii
GTGATGTCATATGTGTCCCCTCCCCCTTCCCCTCAAAAAAAAAAAATCACCCCAAACAAATCTTAAATGAATTACTGTGGAAATCAAAACTGGAAAGATTTGGAATGTGCTCATTTTAATTTTTAATAAACAGGAAAGCCAGGAGTACCATCGAAGCACACTGAAATCCCTTAGCTGTTCTGCATTTAGAAAGTTAGGAGTTAAAATTGTGTCTAAAATCCACATTTCAATTATTTTATCACCTAATCTTCCAAGTGCTCACATCCAATACTGTTCTTTTGTGTGGCAGCTGTAAAAATCGTAAGCAATTTTTACTGTCAAGAAAACTCTGAATAAATAGAGGCTGTTAACTTAGGCAGATATCTGAGGTTATTTGGTGGCAATCAAGAACTCACAGCACTTCAACTAATGGGTTATGATCAGAAACTGTTCCTAATAGCCAGCTAGACGGATCTGAATATGAAGATTTCTATAATTTTGTTGTCAGCTTGTGATGTACTCTAGTGCTAATTATTTGGAACAATTATGTTTTCCTAATAACAAAAGAAGAAGCAGTGAATTAAGCAGGCTTACCTTCAGATCTTTAGATAACAGTTTAAATGCACTTGCCATTAAGAAATAACATTTCTTTTTCCTGTGTGGAACTCTAATTATTGAAGAGGCTTGTCTTTTAAAATCTTCTCCTGCTACTTCTTTTAAGCATGTTCAATGTGTCAGTTTACACTGATGACTTCAGTAACTAGTATTTTCTCAGTCTTAGGTTTGTGCCTGTACCTCCCATAGACTGCTTACTTCATTTGGTTATTCAAAAACCATAATTAGTGCAGTAATTAATGTGTGGATCCTTCAAAGGAAGACTCTGAGAATCATGGGACGTCTCTCATCATTCTTACTGATGTATGGATGATAAAAAAGACTTAGGTTGAGGTGACAACAGGATTTGTATTACTGCACATTATCAGAGCTGCAGGGAAATTCAGACAGGACTGTGGTCCAGGGAGTCTTTCCTTTTGAAAAAAGTAATTATCCACACTGTTTCTATAATGTAACTAGGTGTTATCCTGCATTTGCAGCTGTCAAACCATTTGTTTTAAAACCATTATTTTATACCTTACAAATACTTGAAAGTTTGGGGGTTTGCAGTTTGTCTTTTAACCGGCTGCAGAAGTGGGGTGCAGCAAGTGCAGCAATAAAAACAACAATAATAGTAATTTATATAAACATAACAGATTCTTTCCTGACAGTTGATCTCAGAGATGTTTATGGTAATGTTAAGCTGATACAGTCATAAGATTGCATCCATAAAGAAAAGACCCAATTTAGTTTTATTTATTTTCCCTGGAGAATATATATATTCATTTGTTTGCTTGGTGAAAATTTCAGACAAGCTGAATCTGTTGCGTTTTTCCAGCCATAGTAAATCAGTTGTTGGTATGTGAGTCTCTGTATGGTTCACATAAATATATTCCAGTGTTTCTCTGAGATGCTTGTAGCTGATGTTTTCAGCTTTGATATACAATGTTTTAAATTAGCGCATTAAGGAAATTCGCATTCATTCAGCCTTTAACTTTCTGTAAGTAGTGGTCCTCTTTTTCACATTCACTGACACATGCCAGAAAAATTCAGTATTTTACCCTACAGGCAGCCCATGGGACTGGGATGAAATGGCCTCTATACATAGGGTATGACTTTATTTGCTAAAGAGGTTATTTGAAAAAGCCCTTAGGGTACTGCTGCCCTTTCGTCCCTCAAACCAGTAGGGGGAAAAATATAAAAGGAACTACACAGTAATCCCTTGTAGACAGGTGACCTTAAGCCATTTCTATACTGTAAGGTTTGTTTCCATTTAAACTGAAAACAGACAAAGGGAAAAAAAAAAACCAAATTACAGGTTTTAATCTGCCGCAGAAACATGGAAATTTTTTTTTTGTCTGTAAAAGACTGTGAAATGCAGGCAAATTTGAGTCATAGAATTTAGTGTTGTTCCATATAATTTCATTTAATGTTCTGTGGACAACGTGTTCTATATTCTAGAAAAAATATCATCTGAGGATTGATGGAAATAAAAATATCCCCATTTATAATGCAGGTAACCTGTTAAGAAGTTTAGTTTCCTTACCAGTGTCTGAATCCTACCGGTAGAGCCAAGCGTAATTGAGCAAAAGTATACAGGCAATTTGAATCCAATAATGGTATTAACATATTGAAAAGCAGCCACTTTTTTTCCCACTGGAAAAAAAAAAAGAACAATCACTTTGTGATTTGAAGTTCCTTATGTCCTTCTTAGAGAGGACTGTTGATTGAAGTTAACAGAGCTGAAGTCAGACAAGATCAGTTATCACAGGGTCATGGTCCCACTGCAGGTGCACCATTTTGTGATTGTGTTTGGTGCTTAAACCCGCATTCCCCCATGATAGTCATGCAACAGAATTCACCATGTTTTTCTTTATATCATGCAATCAGCTACTATTAAATATGTACCATACCTATTAGGTACTGGTTTTCAATAGACAGTCCTCAAAAGACCGTTATAAATCATGAACAGCAGCTCTGAACCCACTTCAGGATAGCCTCTAATAAGTCACAGGTGTGACATCACTGAGCACTGTAATTAATGGATGTTATGCCACTCCCTTGACTTATGAGTTTTTTAGGAGCTTTTAATTACTTCTGAGT
This sequence comes from Eubucco bourcierii, assembly GCA_013396675.1. Classification (NCBI taxonomy): domain Eukaryota; kingdom Metazoa; phylum Chordata; class Aves; order Piciformes; family Ramphastidae; genus Eubucco; species Eubucco bourcierii. Next base: position 188,150 of record VWZE01014110.1, read on the forward strand.
TTAAGCCATTCTGGCAGAAATCTGCAGCAACTCCAGTGGCAGCCTGTGGAAATGAAGCTGTTCTAGCAACATTTGGAAAAAGAACCACTCTGGTGGCTGGAGCAAAATTTTCCAGCTGCTCTTCATGCCTGGTAGTCTAGAGGGAGGTTAGAGGAAGCAGCTTCTGTTGACTGCTGAAGGCACATAGTTACTGTGTTCCCTTTCTGCATCTGGGGAGGAGCTGTAAAAATTGTGGTCAAATCCACATATTACATAAAATAAAAAAGAGAAAAACATCTGAAAAGCCAGGAATGGCTTGAAGGGTTATCATGATGTCATCAACCTGATTTTAGGCATAGAAAAGCCATTGTTTCTCATGTGAGTGCAGACTTCATCTGACTGATAAACAGAAAAGGAGAAATGGTGTCATTTATCACCTATCAAGAACAGGTTATAAACGATCACCAGTTAATCAGCATTTGAAACAACAGTGTTTAATTTCAGTGACAAAATCTAATAGCAGAAGAATTTCACCCCTCGTACGCACACACACACCGGAGTGCACATAACACTAAGTTAACTCAGGTGTAAAGCTTTGTTGTCTCAATTGCTGAAGCTTCATCTCATTGTTTATAATCACAAAACACACCTATTTCTCCATATGTTGGCACCATATTGGTGTTATCACCATAGCACTCCCTCCTCTTCAGATGATCTTTTGTTATAACGTTTATTTTCATGCGGTAGATAAAGTACAGTAAATGTAAACCAATTATTTAACCAAATTACTTAGATCGTGGGAAACTGACAATTAGTGTTACAGCTTCTCAGCAGTGAAATCCACACAATAGAGCAGACTCTGATATTGTGTACTGCAGTGTAAGTTGGTGTAGTGCATTTATTTTGTGTAGCAAGCTCTGAGAGAGGTGGAGAGGAGGAGAGGAGCAAAGTCCATCTTGATGAACTTTTAGTCTGTATCTGTGCTTTGTGGTGCAAATTGCTTAGTTTGTCTAACTGACAGCATATTGGGACAACCTTGATGTCTGATGTCAGCACTTAGAGCATATGCATGTGGGTCCAAAATGATCAGCTAATCAATGAACATGTTAGAGACTTGCTAAACTACCGTTTGTAATTTTGATTTCTAGTAGATGTTAATGACAAACAGGTTAGTTCAGTTACCAGTAATGATTACCCACTTTAATAGAATCATAGAATCATACAATGGTAAGGTTGGAAGGGACCTCAAAACTCATCTAGTTCCAACCCCCTGCCATAGGCAGGGACACCTCCCACTAGCACAGGTCACTCAAGGCCTCGTCCAACCTGGCCTTGAACACCTCCAGGGAGGGAGCAGCCACAACCTCCCTGGGAAACCTGTGCCGGTGTCTCACCACCCTCACTGCAAACAACTTCCTCCTAACATCCAGTCTAAATCTTCCCTCTGCCTCTTTGAACCCATTGCCCCTTGTCCTGTCATTGCAAGCCCTTGTCAGTAGTCCCTCCCCAGCCTTTCTGTAGCCCCCTTCAGATACTGGAAGGCTACTTTAAGGTCTCCTCGAAGCCTTCTCTTCTCCAGGCTGCAGAGCCCAAACTCTTGCAGCCTGTCCTCATAGCAGAGCTGCTGCAACCCTCTGATCATCTTTGTGGCCTCCTCTGGACTTGCTCCAACACTTCCATGTCCTTCCTGTGCTGGGGGCTCCAGAACTACACACAGGACTCCAGATGGGGTCTGAGGAGAGCAGAGCAAAGGGGCAGAATCCCCTCCCTTGCCCTCCTGGCCACACTGCTCTTGCTGCACTCCAGGACTCGGTTGCTGTCTGGGCTGCATGCACACACTGCAGGCTCATGTTGAGCTTTTCATCAACCCAGACCCCCAGGTCCTTTTCCTCAGGGCTGCTTTCCAGCAATTCACCACCCAGCCTGTATTTGTCCTACCTTTTGCACATGGAATGGGGGGGAGTATTAAAATCATAGGCGGCAGTACACCCACATGGTTTGGGTTTATTCTCAAAGCTTGAATGCATCAGCCCTTCCATGAAATAGCTGTGAGTTGGGAGAGCATTCTGGGTATTGTCATGCAAATGAGACCACCACACATACCACTTTGCTTCAAAATTGCTCTGTAGTGACAAGTAGCTTTTAAAACTGGAGCAGGGTTTTCCAAGCTAAGTGGGCAACCCTATATATCCTCTGAGATCCACTTTCTAAAATAAGTGCCTATATACGAAGTCCTAATTCCACATCTGAGTGCTCAGATTGGCACTTACTACATACCCATACATCTCATTCTAATGCAGATTAAGGTGGTCCTTTCTGCTTGAGTATTGTGTTTTCTCCTGAATTCATAAAGGGAAAAAAAAAAAAAAAAAAGAGAAAAACACAACCAGAAGTTACATATAGCACTGAGAAGTCGAGTTTGATCTGGCATTCAGCAGCTTTTAAAGCCAAGGTTTCATGTTACACCACTTAAGTACTACAAATTTTAATTAATGCTACAGCAGCTTCTCAGCAATACTCAAGGACTTAGCCAGGAGGCCATGAGGAGGAAAAAAAGTCCTCACCTGCTTCATGGTTCTCAGAAAATATCCATAATCAGAAACTGTGCTATTTCAGTCTAGTTTCAGCACCAGTTTCAGTATTTATAAAGAAAATCACATTTCTCTCTCTTCACAGCAGAATGAGTGCATCCCAAATATTTCTATCAGCTGTGCTCCAGAAAAAGGGTGTATGAAGAACAAACAAGTTAAACTTGAGACTATCCCAGGAAATTCAGGGCCAGGTAGTTTTTAAGCGACATCTTAATGCCAGTTGCAAGCCAGGATGGATCTCAGAGCACTGTCATTGAAGGATGAAGCATGAGCAGAATCTAAATTTTGTGTTTGATTTAATCCAAATTTGTGTTAATCACATTGCGAATCAGACTTTGATGTCTTGTAGGTCCTTTCCAGCCTTTCTGATGATAGGATTCCTTGAATATTGCCCATGTCCTCAATGTGTCCATGAATTTACTTTCAAGTTCTTACCAGTATTGTTCCATGTGCCATGCACTGAAGGTAATGAAGCCATAGATAGAAATCGCAGGGCTGTCATAAGAAGTCCTTGGTCTGCTGGCCAGATGAGGATTTATGAAAGCTGCTGGAGGCAGGGGGTATTGGATTGCTGCAATGCTAGAACAGCCAGACTTCTCAAATCCCCTATGGCCCTGTGTTATCTCTCTCTGTGTGGGCTTCATGTTGCCTCATAGAAACACCTAATGGTCTTGTAAGTACAAGTATCTAATTCAAGGCATTCACATAGCAAAATGTGGATCTTCATGACTGGTTAGATCTTTCCACTCATGCAGCTCTGTCCTTGGAAGTAGGAGCTTTCCTGGAATGGTTGGTTAAAGATATAGAGAGGATTACTTTCAGAGCTGGGCTTTCAGGTGTTTGCTTCATTTGGATGGTACCTGAACTCTACAAACTGAATCGCCGTCGAACTATTTGAACATATAAATCTCTGTACCTATTGGTTTAACATATTTAATGTCAGTGTGAAAAGATTAAAAAGAGGAAGAAACTGATTTTGAGAAAGAGCTGTTGCAATTGTCTTTAATGTTTTTATTGTGTGTTTGCTATATTATCTCCCAAGGTCTTCTGGAACTGTTATTTAAATGAAACTTGGTGTTATGTTTCCTATTATTACAAATGCTGTTTATACACAAATTTGAGCAGATCGTGACAGAGCAAAGAACTTTTTATACTGCATAGATTGTGTAGCAAAATAGTGCATTGTCAGCATTACATGCCTCAGTGAGGAATGTTTTGCTGGTTTAAATCTCATCATTATGAGAAACATTTAATATCAGATACAAAGATTTTAATGGAAACTTTTGAGCCTAGGCTGTTGTCATTGAACTGAAAATGAAAGCTTGTTCATGGTGGTTTTAGACAAGGGCAATTATTGGAAGACTCACACTATATATACTGTTTAGATGCAACTCCAGAGATCTACTTTATCAGCTAGAACATGGCTGCACTCATTTTTGCTTGCTTGCCGTGGGACGATCCCAAAAATAATTGACAAACCATTGCCCTTAAGCCCCTCGTCTACAAACACGATGCAAAGCGAAGGTGGTTGAGGTTCCATAAAAGTGAAGCACATGGTGTGACAGACCCATCTGTGCCAGCTTTATAAAACAAAAGTGCCTAATTTTATCATCATTGCCTTTTGTTCTGCACAATGCTGTTCACGCAGTGGTTTTATGAATGCTTGCCAGTAGAGTCTGTAAGCCTCTATTTATCTGACTGCTTCCTCTCCTGTGCTGTCTGTTCTCAACCGTACTGCTGTCTCCCCTGCCCCCACAGTTCCTTTGCCTTATCCAGTGCTTCTCCCCAGACAAATCCAAAGTAGAACCTCCTAGCAATTTTCCAAGGTTCTGGGCTCAAAGACTAAGCTAATTTGTTTTTGAATTGCAGATCAAACATAAACTGCAAAGAAGCATTTAATCAGTTAGGAGAAGCAAGGGTATGGCTTGTTTAAGTCCCAGAATCCATAAACCTGTAATGATTTTATTATATTGATGTCAGTTTTCATTATTTTCATGAATGGGTATTCCCTGCTTAATGCACGATATTTGCATCTGATGAACCAACGAGTTTAAACATGGTTTGTTTTAATGCTTTGTGAATTTGCATTCAAATTCATCAGAAGTAATTCTATTTGAAATCACACAGGGCTAAACACAGTGGTTGTAAATCCATTTGAATTGAGATGCCAGAATCAGCCCATTAATCTACAAATCTACAATATAATTTTNCCCCCATGATGAGGCAGAGAGGATACCAACTGCATTTGCAGGAGGGGAAATGTTCAGGAACAGTGTGATAAATTGACCAAGAGGGAGTATATCTTTGTTATGGAAACCGTCCTGTGAGTGGAATGTATGAAGGGCCAGAGCCCATGGTTTGAGCATGTCTATCACTGTCACCTGAAGTAGTTGCACAAGAAGAAAGGAAGTGTCTCAGATATGCAGGTTTCCTAATATTTAGGCCACTAGTGGTTGGCATCGGCACCTTCCATTTGCCTTGCAGAGCATCAGAGTTCACCCAGACCTTGGAGCAGCACCATGGCCTGCATTTAGTATTTCAAGTCCTCTTGCTAAACACTGAGTTTGCTCAGATATTTCTGTGATCTCTTGTTAAAAATGGCATGAATAAATGCAGCACAATTCACCTCCAACAAAACCAGGGTCATTTTGGGAGGAGTGCAGTCAGCTGTATCATAGTAAACAGGGCTTCATTTCTTGGAGGCTGCAGAAAGATATCTGTACTTATTTCAGTGCCTAGGGAATGTTTTAACTTCCCTGCTCCCTAAATAGACTGAATTGTCTGAAATTAAGATATTTGTTTAAGCTGTTAGCAAATTTGAAGGTGAAATATCATTGCCTGAAAGTGTAAAAACAGGTATGAGAGGGATATGAGAAGAAAAATTTGTCAACAACAATTTCCACACTGGACATTCTTTCCTAAATATAATAATGAAGTTTTTGGATAAAATGTAATTTTAAAACCACAAAAACCTTTAGTTATACATAATGTGCTTCATCCATTTAACAAGAATGCCTTTATTCATTTATTTGAGTAGGTGACAATTTAAAGTGGAATTCAGCAGGTCTCCATGAAGTCATTTTGCTTAGTTAGAGTCAGGCTGAAGTCAGTCTGAGAGAGATGCTTGGGTGAGTTCAAAGTAATTTCTAACTAACTTTGTAACTGCCTTCCTCTAGGAACAGCAGCGCTGGTTTGGGCCTTGTAAAGCAGAAATTAATGAGTCTAAGTCCCTTGTTTTGAATACCATAGATTGTGGCTGACTGAGGGTGCAACTTAGAAAATCATTTAAGCCCATGCTTAGCATTAGCTGTGTGCTTAATTCCCAAAAGTCTAACTACAGACCTCTTCTTAAGCACTTGCAAGAATTGTGATGATCATGAAGTCTACCATCTGACATCTGTGAAATGAACTGGTAGACTTGAGTCTTTTTCATAATGAACCAGTTTCCATCTCATAAAATTCTGTAATTGCAGATGGTATCAGTGGACACCTATGACAATCTCAGCAGAGATTGCAGCCCGGCATTCCTCATTATAGGATACATGGACACTGAACTTCTCTCTACTCATGAACATGGAGTTGATTCATTGACAGGGCGTTATCAGGAAAATTGCAGTGATGTGACTAGTGCTTCACTGTGGGTAAATGGAGTACCTCAACTCTTGGAGTTGACAATAGGCTCTTCTAAGAAATGATAATGCTGTGATTAAGACATAAAACTGGGATTCAGTACACCTGGGAATTCTCGTATGACCCTGGCAAGACACTTTTTGTTGTTTTTCACTTCTCTGCCTGAAAAGTTAGAATAATGCTGTTTCACTTTAGGGTGTTATTTAGTGATAACTATATTACTACTAAGGAGCAATTCAGGAGGTAGAGTTTTAGAAGCATGTGGTCACATAAATGCAATTGGTTTTTAAATGCATTCTGTTCAGTTTGCATTTTCGTGTGCTTGTGCCTAGCACCAGTGAAAACAAAACAGGCCAGTTTTATTTTGCTTCCTAATTCTGCATGGAGGAAATCAACTTAAGGCACACAGACCTAAAAATCATGCCTAAAATTCATTCTGTTATGAAGGAGACCCTGAAAAAATAATGTGGAAGAAGAAATACTTTGATTTTTTTACTTCTTTTAGCTTGTTCTTTTGGACACTTATGTAATTTCTGTTCTGTCTGTGCACATTTTCATAAGTATATTTTCTTGTTATAAAAAAAATAATTCAAGTAGCTTTAGAGTAATTTTGTTTCAACAGAAGCACCTGAATGATGTTTTAACAGTCCTTGGAAACAGACTGACAGAAATAGTGTACCTTGACAAGTTTTGGAGCACTAGAACATATACCAAAAAGATAAAGCTCCAAAATCTTTAAGTAAGGCTTACCTGGGACGTGTAGCAGCTGTTTTCACCTGTGATGCCATGGGCTGCTCAGATGCTCTTTAATCTGCACATCTTTGACATGACTGACCACAATGAGTCCTCCTGTGCATTTTGTCTGCTATGTGCCAGAAGTTAGCAAAACTGTCAGTTCACCAAACTATGGTAGCTAAGAAAAAAGAGTAAAAAGTACTTAAAAAAAAAAAAAAAAAAAAAAAAAAAAAAAAAAAAAAAAGTAAAAAGAAAAAAAAAAAAGTAGCTGATATAAGAGCACTTTAAAATAAGTGTCAGCTGGAGCTGTTAGTTTCTCAGTGCTTTTGAAAATCAGATCTTCCAGGTATCTAGCTCCAGCCTTCTGCTGTTGTTTATTTGGGGGGTGAGAGTGTTATCTGGTCTCTGTCTTGTTGCCTATCACAAGCTTTACTGCTTTCACAAAAATGATCATAACTTCTTCTAAAATTCTGTCTATTGCACAGAAAATTGTGAACTGAGTTCCAGCAATAGTAAAAGTGCTTATGCTCCATTTATGTTACTACTAACGATGCCATAGCAGGTCCTATGTGACAGCAAAATGACTGCATTCACTGTGGCGTGCATCATGCTAGAGACAAGTATGCTAGGAACCATGATGTTTTTAAACCACTTGGCATTGTTTAGTTAACATGCTTTTAAGCATTATTTGGCTTCAGTTGTAGACAGATATATATATAATAAATCTTTGAGCAAGTGCCATCAGAAGAGCTAAGTGGCATTTAAAATATATTAGAAAAATGTGATTGCTAATAGGTTTTAAAATATTCCCTCTTTTCCTAGTCTAAATTGGGCCTCAGGAGGGGAAAAACTAAGAAGAGTTAATGAAATGAACTGACAGGGTGACAGGGTTTGTTTACTAGTCCATCTTGAGTAGGATTCATGCTTCCTATGATTGACAGTCATTGCAAATTCTTTGGCTTTTTAAGACTTAAGGCGCCACAGTCTTGGGTGAACTTTAGTTCAGAATGGAGTTGTTTACAAATGTGAACTAAGTAGTTACTGCAGAATCACATGCTATGTTTCACAGAACTCTTCTGCAATAGTATGGATTTGCAGTTCAAATGACAATAATCCATGTTAAATTATATTCTTAAGTATTGTGCACTCCATTTACTCCTCTGGAAGCTTTGTCACCCTGGCACGTGGAAGTGGACAAGGTAGCTGAATTGACTTTCCGTCACTCACCTTGTCCAAACGTCTGCCCACAGTATGGCGTGAATGTTCTAGTGTTGCACAAAAATCAGACTGTGCTGCTCCAAAATGGACAAAAAGTTCCCCTCTCTCTTCGGCCTTTGCAGAATAGGCAGCCAGAAAATGTGCACTTAAACCTTATCAGCCTTCTAATAGTTCTTGCTTCACTATTCTGAATATCTCTTAGTCAAGATCTTTCCCCTGGAGAGGTCAAGACATAAATCAGTCCTATCTGTATCAGAACAATGTGCAGCAGATGTGCCTTTGGATGTGCAATTAAAAATTTCTTTGGCCTGTTTTCTGTCCATGTTTTGTGTTTTCATAAGCTCACATGTAACTTGATGAGCACTGTCATTCTTTAAATTTCTTCAGCATTACAGTTCTCAAGGGACTTCTCTCTCATTGAATGGCATTTCTGCATATTTACTTTCTCCACAAGTGCTGGTATGCAGTAGCTCAAGTTGGATCTTTCATTGTTATTTTTATATTTACTTATGTTATATCCTGTTTTTCTTTATGATGATGTTAACACTTCCTTCCAATTTAGTATTAACTTTTTTATGCTATCTAAAAGCTGTTGTTGTCAACCTCCACTAACCAACAACTGAGGTTGTTTTGTCAAGAGAGTAGTGCGGAATTTACTCACATCTTGAAAGAACAATTTTGCAGCCAGCTGAAAACAAGTTATGTAAGGAGCTTATGAGTACTTAGAGCTGCGGTGGAAGCTGCAGTGGAGCCCTTTGCACTCCCCATGCAGTCTTTTGCTTTCAGTGTTAGAAGACACTAGTCTGCACATAGATAACACTGGAAGAAAAGACAGCTCATTTAAGTACTACTCTATCAGTTGCGATGAACATACATTTCTGTCAGTAGAGGGGTCAATTATAGGAACTGCTCTTCCTTTGAAGATATACTGGAAACATGCTGCTTCTATTCTTCACCAAAAGTGAATCATGAATAGAAAACTTTGTCACAGACTAAAACCCTTGAAAGTGATATAAAAATTACCCATCTTTCCAGCCTCTACTTCCATCCTACCTCCCAGAACCATCATGCAACCCTGCTTCATGGTGTCAGTTCCTCAGTAGCTGTGAGGGGCTAGCACCAGGAAAGGCCTCAGAGTTGTAACTGGACCACCTATGACCAACCCTATTTCCTTGTTTTCATAAGTTGTTGGATCTCTTGCACTGAGAATGAATTTTGAGATGGGAAATCTGATGTCAGGAGCATAGGAACTGTGTTGTTAATTTACCTTTATCTGTTGCCATGTACCAGTTTGGGTACAGCTGTACCGGTCGCTGATCCTGTGTTGTGGTTGGACATGTAAGACTGAGATGTCTAATTGGTTGCTTTTTTTTCAAAACACAGCATTCAGACTAAGTGATCATAGTTCTCCTTTCCAGCTCGATAGCTATTGCAAAAATATATGAATATCACTACTCACTGATGTTACATTTGATGCTGTAAAAACAAAGCAACAGATCCTTCTCCACTGAAAACCTGTCCAAGGTAAAGCCATAAAACCCCTTTCCCTTGTTTCCTTTTGAAGCCAGTTGCAGTGTTCTCTTTCTCTCCATGTACCAGCCTCTACCCTGCCCCTACCCTTTGACCAGATGGATGTCATTCCTTCACTTTTCTTCCCAATGTTCCCAAGCAGGTTAGAGGCAAAAGGGGAAATACCAACTGTATGTAGTGTCCAGATAAAATGCTGCAAAATTAAGTTACCAAGCTCACCCTTTTTATCAAAAGCGGTTGATCTCACGCTGGCCCAGCATATCTCCTGCTTCCTGACAGTTTACTACTTGTGTTCATACAAACAGGGCTCATTTTGGTATGATTTTGACAGTCAGCAAAAGAGAGTGCACTGATTTCACCCCATGCTTTGGATATTGAAATAGAACAGTTTTCTTTTCTGATAAGACAGTACATTAATTGCTTACTTATTACACAAGCATTAGCTTTTGGTATAAACCACCTCATAGACTCCTGACACCTTGCACGCTGAAAAGTCCTGTCCTTGAAGTTGCTGTCGCGCACGACGATCAGAACTTAGCGCCGATGTTTTGTTACTAGCAATGCCTCGGCGGAGGGTGACCTCCAGTACCGTCTCTAAACATTTTCAATTTAGAGACTCAAGAATTTTTGCTGTCTTCACCTCTCATTCTTTTGAAGAGGTCAGCCCTTTACGAATTCGCCACGAGAAAGAAGAATACCCTATACTTAAAAAGGGCTCAATAGGAATGTAGGCACAACGAGCACACAGCGTACGATTCGTTTTGTTATTTATAGGAGACATTCGCATCGGTTTAAGCGCACACAAGGCAGCTGCTGTCGTTTGGCTATGAGCAGATGTTAGACCTCCGAAAGCTTCGCCGATAATTAAAATACTAACAGTTAGTGTTTTACCCCAGCTGCAGGTTCTGTTTACTGTAAATTTGATTTTAATGGTGCCTCTGTGCAGTTATTGAATAGAGGTTTGCTTTCTACTATACATACAGAAGTGTCTACAATGAAGACAAATGGTTATTTCCCATAATTTACTCTGGAAATAGATGGATATTCACTGTAACACTGTTGAATTTATAAATGAAGTACAGATATGACTATCACATTGGAAGTGGTAGTTTCTTCTCCCTTAACTAGCAAAAAGAACTAAGGAAACTTTACTATTTCTAGTTATTCCCAAGCATTTCCCCCTAAAATCTGCTGTGCTTTTCAAATGGGTTGAGACGTGCCCTCGAGCAAAGAACAGGTGCTCCTTTTTACTGAGTGGGTGCATAAATCAGAATAAATAAATACAGGGAATCACAATACCTGCATGTGATAGCTATGCAGAAGAATATAATTTCTGCTTGATGTTTAATAACAGGATGCTTTATTTTAGATATCCCTTACAAGTATCTGTTCTCTTCATTGCGTGTATGTGTATCAGACATTAGGGCAGGCTAGCCACTTTCAGAATTGTTAATCCCAAAGGCCTGATTATGCAAACACAATGCATAATGCAAGCTACCATGTTTAGTCCCTTTGAGACTATTGAGGCTAACTATGGCAGTAAGCAGTACTCTTGGTAAATAAATGTTTGTAAGACCCAAGATCTAAATGTATATATTCTTGAAAAACAAAAACTCTTGCTGAGATAATAATGACAGACGTGGGTTTTGGTTGTTCTGTGAGTTGGTTTTTTTTGTTTTTTTTTTTTGACAGAACAGTTGTTATCTGGGGCTAGACCTATTTCAGAAATTCAGATCATTTTCCTTATGAGCAGAGCCCGTGGGTTGTTTCTTTCCCCGATTTGCTTCTATTAGTGTTCATACTATTTTATGTATTATCTTATGTGTTCTGTCTTCCTAGGAAGCAGAAATCTCTGATTTGACCAAGCACGACTGGTACCTCTTGAAATTGGGATTCTCATTTAGAAGTGCTAAAAATGCACTTTCCAGTTGCGCTGCAGGGGATAAAACAGAAGTGGTGCATCATGTCACATCAGTGTCAGTCGTTCCCAAACTGAGTGCCAGAGAAACCTTTGAAGCTGGACTGCTAAGCGATGTCCAAGCTGGCTATCCTTATCTCCAGCTGCTAAACTGCACTGGAAGAACAAACTAAAACAGCCCAAATACATTCCTAATGTCACTTGCTCATGTAGGTAATTGCTGCATGTGCTACAGGGAGGTTTTTGCTCTCACACAGGAGCTGAGAAGACAAACCTGCATGGTGGCAAGCAAGTAAAGAGGAAAAGTGGTCTACAAGAAAATCAGTTACTGTGCAGTGGTAGGTGCTGGCTGGGCAGTAGTAAAATCTGCACATTCACACCGTTGATGTTTGGCATGATCAGTGGGAGTTTCTGTATGTGTAATTTTTATTTGCATAGCTTCTGTACCACGGGGCTCTATATTGTTCATTTTTGACCTTGAGTGCAGGAAAAGAGAAACTGAAATTTTTCACAGGGAAGGCCTTTTCCCAGAGGTTAATTGGACACTGGAGGGAAACTAAACCAAACTAAACAAACTGCCTAAGCACCCTAACTGAAAAGTTTAGCTATTTGTTTTGCTGGTTGGTTTTAATTTTGTTTCTTTTTGTTGCTGTTGTCGTTGTAGTCCTCTAAGGTGTGGGAGGTGAAAATAATAACCATGAAATTTGAGTCTGTTTTTTGACAGAAAAAAAAAATAGAAAAAATGACCTTAAAAAAAATCACTTTACATTTTAAGGAAGCTAAAAGGACATCTGCAGCTTTGTTCAAGACACCTGAAAGGTTAAAACTTCATCCTTTGTTCAAACAATTCTTACAAGACCTCAAAGTTTCTAAACACGATTGAGTGGTTAAGGACAAATCTGAAAGCCAAGGATATTTTGAGCTTCAGCATTGAAACATGGCATTACTAAATTTTTAAGTATAAAATGAACTGTGAACATTATTTGGGCATTGGTTTTGTGGTTTACTTTTGTTTATACAGGGAGAAAAAAACCCCACCTTGCTGCATTGATATCTCTTGAGGTTTATGTTCTTTGTGTCAATAATGGGGTGGTTTTATGTCTCTTAGGGAGCTGGTTCAGTGCCCTATAGGTATACTTATTTGTACTGCTTTACAAATATTTGTTGCCTTTGTGGACATAATAATTCTGACAGAGCCATTTTGGGTTGCTGATTTATTTCACTTCGTGTTTTGACCCATCCTATTTTCTTTCCTGCAGCAGGAGACACAGATCAGCCTTCACAAACTCTTACTTAGTATCTTGACTAGATGTTTTCAGAAAATGCTGGCCCATGCATTGCTTGCACATAAAAACCTTACAAATGACAAAGAATAGTTTTGACTGTGGTTAAGTAACAGAGATCTGAAAAATGTGGCTTGTTACGACCTTCAAAAACTGAGGAAATCCTGCAGTTATTAACATTATGCCACAGCTCTTAAACTGCACTTAATTAATTAGAGATCCTTATAAAAGCAATAATAAAAAAAAAATAAGAAGAAAGAGTAGAATCTTGGAGCTTGATCAAAGCCTAAATTATTTCTTTATGAATGTGAATGGTGGACTTACTGTATTGTTCAAAATACTGTACTGCCTTGTGCAGACACTTTTAAAATTAAAAAAAAATCAGTTGCTCATTTGGGTGATGCCCAATCTAAATTGAATTTTTGATGTCTTTTTAATTCCTTGAAGGTTGTGTTTATTTGAAGGAAAAGATGTTTCTTTGCATTATTTAATATTCATTGGATTTTAGTAGACACCAGATTTTCCCACGTGTCGATAAATAACATTCCTAATCACCAAAGTATGAAAAATTAAGTGTTGCTGAATAAAGGGCTATAAATCAGACCTCCTGGAACTTTTTGAGGAAGAGGGAAAATAGCTGGTTCAAGCTTGCTGTGTAAATGCAGATCATTTCCGTAGCTGTAATAGATTATTTCATTTATGACTTACAGCTTTGTTCTAAAGGTGCTCCTTGTGAAGGATGTCCTCAGCCTAGCCTCACCGTGCACAACCGCTCGCTACAACTTTTGGGGCAGGGTTAGAATTCTAAAGAGGCTGCTGGCTGAGAGCAAAGTGGTGCTTTACATATAATATTAGCCCAGACTTTCCTAACACATTACGCATTTCTTTCTGAGACAAGTCTCCTTAATGCCATCTTTATCTGCTACACGATGCATGAAATCTACTTTCTCTTTTAGAACTGCGGCTGACCCCCGACCCCGCGAGTGATGCCACAATGTGACCTTTCTATTGTCATCAGCTTTCATTCTCCTGAAAATTCTATGAATTTTTATTACAAGTTTTTTTAAACCAAGCTGAGGCTTCAACAAATTACTTGACACAGATGAGATGAAGTTGTTGAAGTAGTGTTAGATAAGTTTTACAGCCAGCATGTGTGCTGCTGAACAGTACAAAGCCAGTGTCCTACAATGTCATACACCAGTAACTGCTGAGCCTACTATTGGATAAATACATCATTTTATGGAACATTGATTGTTCTATAAACCCAATGGAGTATTATGCTCTATGATCAAACCATTTAGATTGTGTGTAGAGCACAGAAAATGCCATATTCAGGATGGTACTAAAAGTGCCATTTGTGTATTTTATGGATGTCATTACAGGGGAAACTTCTCTCTGTAGGCCCTGTTTACTGCAAAATTTTTTAGTCTGTAATGACATTTTTCATTCACAACGTATGCCTTCAAGAGAGGGGGCCCTTGTTTTATTTGTTTCATTCGGGTTTACTGCACAAATCCTGTACATTTTAATTAAATGTAAGCTTAACAAAAGAATAAGGTATTTATTCTGCGGGGAACAAATGATGACAGTTACGAAAGAATAAAACAGACACACAAAAGAAAGTCAGGTATTGGGTAAAACAGAGGGGGAAAGGTACTAAGCCCTATTTGTGGTTTCTCAGAAGCACATTAGATATCAAGGCATTTCTTTTAGCACTATTTCAGGACTTTGGGGTCTCTGAGAATTAACATAACCTGTGAATATGGATTTAACATCTAAAAAAATGCTGACATTTTCAAATAAAAAAACAGTCGCTCAAGACTCCAACTGATAAATAATGGCTCTGCTGAAATGACCGACTTCTTGGAAGGAAACCAGTTCTGTGATCATTGCACCCCTAGATATGAAACACCTCTTTACAAATTGTCCGAATATGAGTTCTTGTATCATTGTATTTTGTCATTTTAATGCCTATTTGTGTATCTTTATAATTGGCAATGACGTGCAATCAGCAACAAGTCCGCTTGTCCCAATATTAATGTGGGCTTGTATTGCAGCTTATGTTTGCCATGTCAGCCAACACTTACCCTTCTCTTTACCCATTTCTAAAAGGGGGGCAAGAGGCAGCCTGGATTTGGTAGGGCAATGTGATTTGTTGCTACATGCAGTCCGATAATGTGATGTGTTCCTTAAACACAGAACAACTCCTACAAATGTGGTGTTGGGTAGCAGAGCTCCGCTATAGAAATGTGCTGTTCCAAAGCTGCAATAGCAGCTAAGCCTCAAAATATGTTGTTTTCCCTACTTGGCTTTTCCCTGTTACAACAAAAGAAAACCAGTAAAATCTGCTATTCGTATTTACCATGAAAAATCACTAAAATTGAAGTTGATATTCCCAGTAAATTCTTGATCGTAGCCCAGTTAAAATTTAAAGTTACAGTAGATTCACATTAGTTTAAATGACACTTGAACTTCTACACAGCTCAACATTAATTCATTATAGTTGAAATGGAAGAATCTTCAGTGGGTGAATCTTTTACAATCTGATTGAGGCTGTTACATTTTATAGGAGCCATTTTTCAAAGCAGTACTGACAGCACTCGAAGTTATTAAATTGCTGAATCAAAAGATGGACCTGCAATCGCATTTATGAACTGTGATGGAATAGCTGGGGTTGCACTGAGCTGAGGTTAAGATGTTGGTGTAGTTAAGCTTCATCACACCCCTTAGTGACAGCAGTATTTACCCATGTAGTTTACTTTAATGGTCAGGAAGTGGCTTAACTCACCTCTGGATTCAAATAGATTAAGTAAGCAGTCAGAATGGCATAATTATCAGTGCTGCGAGGGATTCGCCGGGTAGCTCGTCACCCAGGAGACTTCCCATTCAATTGCACAGTAAAGGCTGGAGTTGCATAGATTCACAGCTACAGCATTTGTTTGAGGAGATGAAAACAGGATGATTTTCCTTTTTCTTTCCCTTCCTCAGACTGGAGCTTGTCCTCAGCGTAGCGATGCTGTGGCCCATACATAAATTATCATGATCTTAGGGGAAAGATGTCATGATTTTGCTGTGTGCATCTGAAAATTGTGATCGTGGAGCTATTTTGATTTTGAAATCCAGTGGAAAATGCATGATTTGTAGAGTTATTTTGATTTTTTTTGTGCCACATCACTGCCAGGCTTCTCTTTTATCATGTCAACAAAGCAAAATTCCTGAGAGAATTAATTACTTCTACTCTATTATAAAACGTGGAGGAGCTAAGATAATTGTCATTTTATGTTGATTTTTGCTTCCTATTTTTCTGCTCGTTGGGGGGTCTTGTGAATGTCAGTGCCTACAGAGAGCACAGCAAAGTAGGGATATGAACCAGTCGTACCACAGTAAGCTTCCTTCTTACCTATGCCTGACAAAATGTACTTCAGTCGCATGTGCCAGATGTATCATGCAGCATCACTTGCAAACACTCTGTTGGTTTAAATTGTTAATTTTCTTTTCCAAAGATAGCCTGCACAGGAGAAAGTTGTGTGACATTAGTTTAGACTTGTGAAGGTGATTTGCAACCTTTCAGCTTAAATAAAAATTACTTCTTGTGATTCACAGTACAGTTTTCCACCAGAAGCTTTTTCACAGGAAAAGGCTAGACAGACAGACAGATGCATGCTAATGAAAGCTCAGGTTTTTGAAGCCTTGGTGTTAACCTTTGAATATTAGCTTGACATGCACCTTATCATAACAAGTTACTAGATGCTGCAAGATGCCAACTACTCAGTCTCAAAGTAGCAGAGTTCCTAAGTGTGAACTTACCTTTAAACAAAGGATCTCAGGTTTTTAGAGCCCAGCTTAGTTCTCTGTGAGGTCAGGGCCTGACAGCTCTGTGCTTTGGGTGAAAAGGCCCACTTCTTGGCCTCTTGAGTTCAATGCAACATGTTGTTCACTGAAAGTGTCTTACAGAGTTGGTTTAGATTGGGCATTAGGAAAAATTTCTTCACCAAAAGGGTTCTCAAGCATGGAACAGGCTGCCCAGGGAAGTGTTTGAGTCACCATCCATGGAGATGTTTAAAAGATGTGTACATGTGGTGCATAGCAACATGGTTTAAGTGGTGAACTTGGCGATGCTGGCTTAACAGTTGGATTTGATGATCTTTCCTTTGATGGTCTTTACTGACCTAAACAATTCTAGGACTCTGTGACAGCACAGTGCTAGCCTGAAATTTGACTGTAAGAGTAATTTTTTTTCCTTGCTTCTTTTATCTCAAACAATACACCGTTGCCTGCTTCATCTCAAACAAGTAATGGCTTATCTGTGTGTATTAGTGGTAAGGTGCTACCCCTGTTATTCCCAAGTGATTACAGTTTGTGTAGGTGAATTTAAACTAGACCATGGGTGTGGGTAAGTCTCAGCAGCATGGACTCAATCAGCTTTTCCAAGGCCCATCTAGCATTAGACAGTCACCTTGCTCCAAGTGTCCAGGATCCACTCCTGTCTGTGTGCAGTGCTCCCAGCACATGCAGGAGCTGCAGGGAGGCTTCAGGATTACACTGCCATGGGAAGGCAGTGAGTGGTAGATCTATTCTGCCACAGACCTCATGAAGCTGGTCACAGGGTGCTCCCGATTATGCCTTTCCAAAACCCTAAGTCCATGCTTAAGGATTGAGAGCTTGACTTTGTGTAGCTGTGAGCACCACTTGGTTTGCTGAAACTTTATTGTTAGTGATGAGAACTGAGAAGGAAACCTTCAGTGACCCAAAACCAGACTGAGTGGCAGTGCAAGCAGTCAGAATGTGGAGGTTACAGGGACTTTGATTTGTGAATTGATTTCATGTAGAAGTAATTAAGAAGTGTAATCGAGATTTCTCTAGATGATATTTTATAGAATATCCTGCTTAGGGTAAGAAAACTCCTGAATGTTTTCTCCAGGTAACTAGGCTAGTGACTGAGTCAGTCAGGTGTGCTGGAGAAGGTGGGAAATGAAGAGGAAGACAAAGGCATCAAAATGACAGCATGGCAATTAACTCACCAACAAAAGCAGGGTATTAAGAAGATCAGCCACAGTTTTCCGCACAGAGATATGTTTAATGCAATATATGATCCTAAAATTCATTTCTAAAGTACTTAAGTATCACCAATAGGATCTTCTAGAACAGATGTGTTAATGGCTTTTAACCCTATACTGTATTTATCTGGGCTTTTCTATACAGCATATTTTTAAGAACACGTTTAAATTGTTAATGGGCCGCAGAATTGTTAAACTCAGCAATTATTTCAACCTGTAAATATGTTATTTGGAAAACATGCAAATCATTTTTGTTCACTTGCTCATTTTGTCTGTGTTTTCTGCCAGGGAAATCCAAAACTTGTCAAGGAATTCTTTTCCACTGATGCTACAACTTGCTAAAGTAATGAACTGATATTTGCTGCGATACCTTGTTAATGGCGTGTTTTGTCTCGTAGGCATCGTGTCCAAGTCCTATGAGTGCCGGCTGAAGGGGCAAGGAGCAACCTTTGTGGAAACTACAAGTCCTTTTACTGCAGCATCACTGGGAGAGGTTTCTCCAGTTAAAGAGAAGGTGTTTCAGGGCAGCAGAAGACAGCCACAGTCACCCGAAGAAGTTCAGCAAGTTATCATTATTCAAGGCTATGACGGTGACTTTGCAATTGATGCCTCTGTGGAAGAAACGGCAGCGGCTACCCTTCAGACTCTAGCCATGGCTGGTCAGATGGCCAGGGTGGTCCATATTACAGAAGATGGGCAAGTCATAGCCACAAATCAAAACAGCTCACACGTGAGTAGTATGGTTCCAGGGCAGATCCTTACCGAGCAGTTAGCAGATGGTGCAACACAGGTGGTAGTGGTCGAAGGAACAGGGACTGATACAGAGGAGGCCGTTCAAATAGATGCAGTTCCTGACTCCAGTAGTACTGTACTGCAGCAGATAATGCAACAAGAGGTTTTAGAAGCGTCAGAAGCTACAGTCCACCCTCCAGACTCCTCCTCAGCGTTAGATGCCCTGCTTTGTGCCGTGACAGAGCTGGGTGAAGTGGAGAACAAATCTGGACTCATTGAGAGAAGCAGGTCTAGTCACAAAGATTTCCTGCAAATGCCAAACACTGAGACCCACAGCGTTCCCAGCGATGCAGAGGCACAAGGAATTCAAATGTTCCATGAAGTTCAAGAGGCTCAGGAAGACGCCGAACCTATGGAAGTAGTGACGCGGGTCGTGCACCCATCGGCTATAATTGCATCTCAGGAGAGAGCTCAGGCTGCTCTCAAGAAAATGGTCCAAGGAGTATTACAGTTTGCTGTGTGCGATACGGCTGCAGCCGACCAGCTGATGAAAGAAGGTGTCACTCAGGTCATCGTAAATGAGGAGGGGACTGTGCATATGGTAGCTAGAGAAGGCTCCCAGATAATTATGCAGGAAGCTGGTAGCCACGCGCTCAGTGTCCAGAGCGAGCACATGGATTTAGTTGAGTCAAACGGGGAAATATCACAGATTATTGTCACAGAAGAAATAGCACAAGCCATGGTTCAGGGTTCTGATGGTGACTTCTCTGAAGGTGCAACCCACTACATTGTCACAGAATTGCCACCAGACATGCAGGAAGAACCCAGCATGTACTCGCACGCTGTGATAGAGACAGCTGGGTCTCAAGAGATTTTGCAGGCTGGTGCTGCCATAAAAGCAGAACCAATACCCCCTGATAGGGCAGGAGAGCAGTTAACAAGCATCGTCATTTATGATGATGGCTCACAAGTAATTCAAGGCCAGAGAGAGGATAACGAAGCGTAAGAAGCATATAGAACTTCATCTCCTAGGCTTGATGCAGGGCAAAGCTGGAAATTAACAAATCCATGGAGGCACTCTCTTCCTGGAACGTTTTCTGTAAAACCTTCTCAACACAACATCCTCCTAGTCAGGTACACACTGTGTGGGAGGGGAGGGTCAGCTGTGAGGAGGAGTTCACTGAAATGGATAGTACAATCTTGTTACAATAGCTCTAAGAATCACTCTAAAACAAGCATGTTAGAGTATCAAAGAGGGTAAAAAGCTGACATCCCCTCCCTTCCTCCTCCAATAGGTATTGTTCTGGTCACTGCTTCATTTGTTGTTGGGGGTTTCTTTTTAAATGTGGGGGTTGTTGCTTTTTTTTTTTTTTTTTAATCTCAGGGTAATTCCCTGCTTTCTGTGATTTTTGTCTAATGTAATTGCAGGAATAAAACAATTCCAATTTCATGAACAGGTAAATAAGCAAAAAATCCAAAGCCCACAATAACAAAGTGAACAGGTAAGCTTACGTGCTCTAATCAGTGCCCTTCTTCATTTTAAAGAGGAACAGGTGACAATTTGTTTTCTAGAACCTTATGGTTAAAAATATGTCATCAAAAGTAAGCAATATTTTTTGCATCTAAAGTGAAATATTTCACAGTAGCTCAGTCTTTTGTGGTATCAGATAGGACTTTCTCTAAAGAAGATCTCAAAAAATAAAACATAACAAAAACCAAAACCCCAAACTTCAAGAAAATTCTTGATTATACAGATTCAGGAAGAAGAACTTGATGCCTGTAACTTCCACTTAACTTTAGATGAGAGTCCTACATAAGAAATGTGCATTTTTTTGGAGGAAAAAAATATTGTCACTGTCAGTGTTTTGCTTTCCTTATAAATAGTGCTTCATATAAATAAATACCATTTTGCAGTTCATTTTGTGAGTGACTTCTGAAATGTTATGGCTTTGACGTTGTTTTTTTTGGATTTTTTTTTTTTAAGAAACTTCCAACATTGACATTAACAAGTAGAAAAGAAAAAAATAAAAATGAAAAGGTGACCTTGTTTTTTCTTGTGTAGTCCAGGATGTCACTTATTTACTTGTGGGTATACTGCAATTGGTCAATGCAAGTTTGTGTTGAAAATATTTGTCTCATGATACAACTGCTTTTGTTTCTTTGGAAAAAAAAAAATACAAGAAAAGGAAAAAAAATAGGTGTAAAATATAAACTGGCAAGGTTTGGGGATTTTTATTTCTCTCTTTTTTTTTTGTCTTTCAAATAAAGTGTTAGCATTAAAATGAAGCGTCATGATTTTTAATATTAAGCAATAAACAGAACTGGCATTCAGCAGGAGCAAACAAATGCTATCTGCTTATGTCTGTGCATTTTCTCTTTTCCTTTCTCTAGCTCGCTAGATAGATAAAGATAAAAGAATCTAATTTCTGAAGTGTGCCTCATGCATGCTTAATATAATTGTGTAAGTGTTTAGGGTATAAGCCATGCTGACTCTAGAGATAACTGGGTTTCCTATCATGTTTAATATCTGAAAATTATCAACTGCAAGAAAGTTGGGGTGAGGTAAAACAATAGTTCCTTCCAGAGGCAACTGTTTAAAAATGTATTTCCTTATAGAGCCGCTGAGAAAAGGTGCCTCATTCTGGGGCTGTAAGATCCTGCTGTCTTTTCATCTCTTTTTATTATTAGTTTTTAGATTTTGTTATTTTCCAGGAATTAAGGTTGTGTCTTTGTCAAACCCCCCCCCCCCAAAAAAAAAAAAAGTAAATTTCAAGTTAGACATCGAGATTCATAATTAGCCGAGTTTGACTTGCTCATCTTTCTTAAAAGTGACAGGCTGTTCACTTTCTCTTAAATACTGTCTTCAGCAAACAGTGACAGGATCAACTCCCGTTTGTTATCAGGGAAAAAGGTGACCTTTACAAAATGATGGCCCTCTGCAAGACTCTCACAGATGTTCAAAACCGGAATGTTTTTCACTGGAAATATTTCTTCTTGATCATTTCTCCTGTTAACTGTAGCCCTGTGGTCTTGCAGCTTGGATGCTAATTCTGCACTGTGCTTAGTCCTGTATGGCTAACCTTTCTGCTGCAGTACAGGGTGTTGACACTGACATGCTGCAGTTTACCATTTGTGATTTATTTAGGATAAATATGTCTCAGGTGGCATTTAATCCTTCATAAAACCAGTGTAGCCTGCAGTGTCAAACCAGCAATCACATTGTATGCACAATGAAAAGAGCAGACCTTTGCATAAAAAAAAACAAAAAAAAAAAACAAGCCCACAAACGTGGTAGGTGTTCCTGTGCTTGGGAGCACTGGAAAGGATCTGTGATCCTCCTGTGTGCTGTAATTACCTGGAGGCTGAAGTTAAAGATTCTTCTCTCTGAGTTCAGCCTAAGCAAGGGAGCTAATTTTTTTAGAGCTTTTTTTATTTATTTTTTTGGGGGGCGGGGGGGAGGCTCCTTCTTTTTTAATGTACACTTCAGAGTCAACTTATTAGCACCCTACAAATGTTACACTAGAAATCATAGACACACAAAATAGTAGGGGTTGGAAAGGACCTCTGGAGATCGAGTCCAAGCCATCTGCCAAGGCAGGTTCACCTAGAGAAGGTCATGCAGAAACACATCCAGGTTTTGAATGTCTCTACCATCTCTCTGAGCAACCTGTTACAGTGCCCTGTCATCTTTTTTAATTTAAAGTTCCTCCTCATGTTTGGATGGAATTTCTTACGTTCAAGTTTGTACCCATCGCCTCTTGTCCTGTTGCTGGGCACCACTGAAAAAAAAAAAGACAACCTGAAACCTACCCTTTAAGTCCTCAACCTCCCTTGAAAGGTTTAGTTCTAACTTTCATAGTCACATCCCTACATCTTCTGACAACATTCCTGTATTCCTCCCAAAGTGGTCAGAGCCTTCTTCCATGTTCTGTATACTTCTTTCTTCCACTTACATGTATTCAGCAGCTCCCTGCTCAACTGTGCAGCTCTCTTACCTCTCTGGCCTGCTTTTTTTATCTTTGGGATGCCCTGATCTTGAGCTTGGGCCCCTCTGCCATCTAGAGCCCTATCCCATGGGACTCTTCCAAGCAGTTCCTTGAAGAGGCCAAAGTTAGTTCTTCTGAAGTCCAGGGCTGTGTTCCTGCTTATGGCTCTGTGCCTACTGCATACGACCCTGTACTCCCCCATCTCATGGTCACTACAGCCAAGGCTGGCTTCTACCTTCACATCCTTGATTAATGCCTCATTGTTTACCAGTACAAGGTACATCTGTACTCCTCTTCTTGTTGGCTCTTCCACCACCTGCATCGAAAAGTTACTGTCAGTGCACTGCAAGAACCTCCTCAGCCGCACATGCCTGGCTGTATAGTTTTTCCAAGCAAATGTCAGGGTGATTGAAGTCCCCATGATAAACAGAGCCTGTGATTGCAAGCATACTTAGAGCTGCCTGTAGAAGACCTCATCAGCTTCCTCATCCTGGTTGGGTGGCCAGTAAAAACCACTCACAACAGTGAATGTCTCCCTTATGAGTCTACCCCTTAATCCTTGCCCACGATCTTTCAACTTGCTCTTCATCAGTGCCCAGGGAGAGTTTGATGCATTCCAGTTGCCTCTGACATAAAGAGCAGCTCTACCACGTCACCTTGCTGGTCTGTCTTTCCTGAGAAGGACATAACCAGCCATGGCACTGTTCCAGTCACGTGAGCTGTCTGGTTTGAACACCTCCAGTTGCCTGTATCCAGGAGAAAGCAAGAGGTAAGCTGTAACGGAGCAGTTGTTGGGAGTGCCGCATTCTGTCAGTTGCCTTCTGATGTTCTGAGTGCCAGAGCCAGAGGTTTAATTGTGTTACCCATTCTGAAGAGAGAGGAGGTTTAGCCTAGATGGAAGGAAGACTTTTTTACAGTGAGCGTGGTGCAGCCCTGGCACAGATTGTCCGGGGAGGTGCTAGATGCCGCATCCTTGGAAACATTCAAGGTCAGGTTGGGCAGGGCAACCTGACAAAGATGCAGGGGAGTTGTACTGGATGACCTTTAAAGATTTCTCCCAACTCAAACCATTCAATGATTAACAGAGTGGCATCATACTGTGAGCAATTCCAGTCAGGTAAAAACGTTAAGTCTTTAGGAAGCATTGAACTAGTATGGAAAAAAAGAGGTGAAAAAACTAAGCCACTAAAACAAACCACCACCACAACTAAAAGAAAAAACTCAAACCTAAATGAGCCCAATGAAAACAAAGCCAGAGAAAGAAGAGATGTTTCTGGCAAGCAGTTTCACACTCCATTCCCAATGAATCTGATAGACACACACCTCCTGAGGCAGTGTCTCCTGGCCCTTCAGTTCAGGCTCTCTCTTTGGGAAGGAATGGGAGCTAAGATAGCTGGAAACTATATTCGGAGAACTATTTCCTGTAACAAACAAATGAACAAAAACTCACAACAATAAAAATTACAAATAAATAAACAAATAAATAAACACAACACCACAACCCAAAGTGCCCATAGCTACTTACCATTGTGCCTGAGTAGCAGCTGCATTCTGTTGTGGAAGCAGGATGAGCCAGAGCCAATAGCTGATGTGCTCAGTTATGCACACGTGGATTGTGCAAAGTGCTGCAAGCGCTGCTGTCATTTATCAATGCTGCTCTAATACCAGAAATGTTATCTTTGAGTCCTGCAAGAAATATGTTTGTGATCTTTGTGGATGGTAGATTCAGCTTTTACAATCACTGTAGGAATCTCTGTGTGTCAAAGTTCTTGCACCTGGGGCCAGCAATGAACTGAACCTGAGCCTGAGAGGCAGGTGAGTCCCCTTCAGAAAATCACAGGGATTGAGAGATGGAGTTGGAACTACTGGCAGAAGAGTACAAGGAGCTGCTGTTATGGTAGGCACAGGCCCCCAAAAGAAACTTCTGGGGCTTTTTTCCAACTTTTCCTGCTCAGTTGACTTCCTGAGTACAAAAGCTGTAAACAGAATTTTTAAAAAAAAAAAAAAGAGAGAGAGAGAACAAGAGAAGGATGAAGACAAAACCACTCCTGAAATTTGAAACAAAGTTAGTTGTGGTGAGAGGATTAAGTAACAGGAAACAAAAAGTCATTCATTTGGCAAAATAAAAAAGGGCTGTGAATTTTCACTTATTTTACTGTACAATATTAGCCCATAATTTAAGATAGCACACGGCTCACTTAAACAGCCTACCCCTGTTCCATCTTGTTGAAGAATACAATTCGTTTTCTACTCCTCTAGGGTGATATCATTTTATATGAAGAAAAAAGTTAGCTCAGATGGCAGTTATATGTTTCGGAAGCACCTTCTAATCAGGGATTGGTGATTCATTATTAGCTTCAGCAGGCGATCCATCTGACATGTAAGGGGAAAAAATTAGCAGCTGTCACTGCGTGATGAGTTAATTTCCTGATAGGCCTGACACTGAAAAGCCATTTGGAGACATGGAGATGGCTGATGAGAAAACCTGGTGCTGGTTTATAATTGGAGAGACAGAAAGGGCAGAGAGACAGAGGAAGATGGGGGAGGGGCGGAGACTAATCTACAAGTGGGGATGGATGTTTGTGTATTTACTAAACAGGCTGCTCCACAATAACCTGCTTTGTGGTGCGTGTACACCTTGGTGGTTAAGTAATAAGGACTGAGGCCTTTCATTTTCCTCCTGCCACGTGTCATTATTTCCAGTCGCTTGTAATTAGTCCTCCCGACAGTTTTACGCTTACTCCAGCCCGGGTGAGCGGTGCGCAAGCATGCGGTTGGGTTATCTCGCGGTGACATTGAAACCTGACATTTCAGTGGGAAGGGGAGAAAATGACGCTAGCCCTTTAATGCTCCTCGCTGCAATTTTCCTAATTGCGCCTCGAGATTTCAATCAATGGCGCAAAAACAAACTTAGCTGGGAAAAAAAAAAGCGCCGCAACTTCCAAGGGCACAATTGCCAACCATGAAAGGGTATGCGAAGAAAACCTCTCGCAGACCGCGAGGAAGAGTACTCTTCAAAATGCATAAGCACGTGGCTCTTGCTTTATCCTTTGTGAGGATGGTAAGAGAAATGATGGAGGAAACAGGCATTCAGGACCAAATGTGGCCCACTGTGGAACCTGCCTTGTGTCTGCAGTAAGGACAGCAACACAGAGTCCTTTATATGTGTTAAATAAAGCTGATAGGAGCCCTCAGACACACTTATGTGGCTGTGCCTGTTAGATGCTTCTTTAAAGGCTTACTTCTTTTCAGCTATTTTAAATAACATATTTAATGTGCCCAGAAAAGGAAGTCAGGCTGTTCTTTAACGGGGTGGGGAGGGGTGGGGGAGAAGTACATACATACATACATAAATATATATATATGTATACATATATGGAGAGAGATATAGAAATAGATATATATAATTATATATATATCTCTAATTATATGTATTATATATGCATATATATGATGCTACATGCATAAAATATACATTATATTACATCACATTGTATTATATTCATTATAATATATTATATTATATTATACTATATTATACTATAGTACATTACATAATATTATATTTTATATTATATATTAGATTGCATTACA
>VWZE01014110.1:214456-225691 GCA_013396675.1 Eubucco bourcierii
ACATTTATATAGTTTATTTATATATAAATTATATGCATAGATATATGATTATATATGATGTAGTGTTGAGTAAGCATATATTATACATATTATATATATGAAGAAAATATATTTATAAGTATATGAATAAATGTACTTATATATAATTATATATTTAGAAATATAAACATATATAATTTTAAATCAGAACTATACATATGTATTATAAATATCAATATAAGAAATACATATAAGAATATATATCTATATATATATAAACGTGTGGTGCGTTTAGAATGTCACCCCCCCAGAATTCAAATTTACCAGACCAGCTCAGACATCTTTGGAAGTAAACTAAAGCTCTATTTTACAGTGAGCTAAATTTACAAGCATATATACACAATCTATGTACATATATTTACAATTATATACAATTTAGAAATAATATAGAAATCAAATCTTCCACTCTGGGCAAAGAAAGCCCAGATGGGACCAACACCACCTTCTTCTCTCTCCCCAGATAGAAAACCAGCAAGATCTCACCAGTTATCTGGTCAGTCAAGGTTAGTATGTGGTCATGCAGGGAGGAGCAGTGGGGGAGGTGGAAGGCAGAAGGCAAAGTGAACCAAGAGTGGGAAATTGATTATACTTTGCTGTTTTATCCCTGTTAGCAAGCCAATGAATTATATAGACCTTATTGCTATTCTTTCACATCCAATGATCTAATTTAGATTCTGCACTGAGCTTTCAGTAACGTCCTGACTTCTCTTGTTGGAGTATTCCAATAAGCCTTAAACTACCTCAAAATGGTAGAATATTTTCACCATTAGCAGAAGATAATATTTGATTGGGAAGAGCAGGAACCAGTGGCTTTCACCAACTTAATTTGTACAAACCCAGCTTTGTCATTTTTTCTGTTAGAGTGTTCTGAAATGATGGTCAAAGATTTAGGAGCAGTGGTGGAGGAGGGGAAGATCCATGGCAGGCAGCAGGTAGATCCAGCACGTGTCATGCTATCACGCGATTGAAATGTGATAGATGAGTAGTACACAAGCCAGGATTATGTCCTGCAACATAACAGGACACCTGACCTTGTTTAAAACACATTCTTGTCCTCTGGCAGCAACACATTTATCAAGGCTAGGCTGAATGACCAGGTGTAACATGCAGCCCTGCCCTGGAGGTCAGCATTAACTGAGGACTATCAGGTTCTGGGATTTTCTGATTACTAAGAGTAGCAATCCCTTGGACAGCAATAGCTTAATTCTGGGGTGACTTTTCTATTATGTTCCCCCGACCTCTGCTCGCACTTACAGCTCTGAATCCTCCTTACTTATCACAGCTTTTCTATGTGTTGGTTCAGCTTCTGGGAGGTCCTGTGCACAGACTCCTGTCACCAGTTTGTCGTGTTTGGGAGTGACCCACCTGGGTATGTGAGGAGCAGAAGAATGGATGATTGGTTCATTATCTCTGATAGGGTGCATGCCTTGTTACACAGGTAGCTATGAGCTTCGAGACCCATGTACTGGTCAACAAGCATTTTGCAAGTCACCCAGCTCCTTGGGAGAGCTGGTTGGGTAAGTTAAATGTCACCAGGAAACATGAAGTGCAAAGAGAAGACTGAGGGTGAAAGGAGTGGTCACATGTAAGAGATCCATTCTATACATGCAAAGAGCTGAGGGACGAGGAGCAGACAAAATGAGAAGACAAAACTCAGTGTTCTCTCTTCCTGCTCCCTTTCCCTCTCTGTTCACCTCCACATCTCCACCAACACCCACAGGGCAGAAAGAACAATTTGTTGACAGCCACATACAGCTGACCCTGCTGTGCCATGCAGGATGCAGCATCTGGTTTGAAGATCTGGCCAGAGCAAAGCGCGATTAGCGCAAGTCCCAGTAGCCCCAGGTCAGGAATAGGCTTCAGACACCTCCAAATTCCCGAAAGAGGACACACCCACAGAGAAGAAACTCTCATCCAGGTAGGATGGAGGGCCACTAGGGGAAGGAAGGGTTTAGTTTCTGTTGTGAATGATGTCTTTGCTAGCAAATTCCTTGTGCTGTGAGAGTTTCAGGACTTTCCCCCAAATGCTGCTAAGCTTCTTCAATCTGCCAATGTGTTCCTCTGTTGCTGGGAGGGTGGAACAGGTTTGTGTTTTCTGCTCAGCATATGGTGGTGACTGCTGGTGTTTGGTAGCTGTGAAATCCAGATGCCCAGCTCCAGGAGGATTTTTCCCTTGCTAGGGATACCTGGCCATGCTCCTGGCCTTGTTCTTTCGTCTTCTCCGTGCTTGCAGTCTGCAAGCCTTGTCTATGACTTTGCAAAGCAGATTGTTCAGCTGGTTTATTCTTCTGCTTTAATTCAAGCTTAAGAAGCAGTCATCGAAAGGGAGCCTGGGGTTGTGTTTGCACCTGGGAACCCAGACAAAGACATATATGTCCCAAGCTCACTGCCTGCTCTTGCCAGGCTAGCAGAGGGGGTGAGGCTGCAATGGCGTGTCGAACAGAAGGCAGTGGCACTGTTGGCTGGCAGCAGCATGGTAGGGATGGCAAGTGAAGGGAAACCTAGAGGGATGCATCCGAAACACCAGGATGGCTGCCTTGCTTTGGCTTAGAACAGCTAGGCACTCTCTGGGTGTTTCTGCTCACACTCTTGCCTTAGATCTGTGTGTGAGCCATGATGATGAAATTCAGGGACAGCAGGCACTGCACAGATTTAGAGCAAACAGAAGCAGGAATTTCCAGGAGCACTTTATCTACTTTGTGGATGCTTGGCTCCACAGGAGAAATGTTGAGCGACCTGGGAGAGCCTCTAGAACCTTTGATCCTTTTTTTTTTTTTTTTTTTTTTTTTTAAATTATTATTTTCTTTCAATTCCATTAGTTAATTTCACGATCCTGAAGGTGAAAGGCTGGATCTGACAAGAACAGGCTTGACACATACCCAATAATCCTCCCTGTGGACCACTCTGCTGTAGAAATGGTGTCCTGCTGGGTTGTGATGTGGTCTGTGGTAGATCACCAATGTGGACAACAGCCTGCTGCTGAGGAACAGGACCAGTCTTCAGCAACATGCCTGTTGGAATCAGCAAGAGAAGAAAACCAAATTCATTTGCCCTTGCAATCTGTTGGTGCAATTGCATGTAGGCAATGACACTAAGTGGGATCGTCTCTACTGAGCATGTAGGAGGTCGCACAAGGGCCAAGCTTTGAGCATTCCTACAAGGAGACCCTTAACTGACCTGCCAGCCGTGGTTGTTCACTGAATGCATGAATCCATCCATGCAGTGCAGAGCTGCAGGTGGCAGCTCACAAGGCCTTTTTTGCCTGCACTTGCAAGGGGATGAGCACAGCTCACTGCAGTAACAGCTGGTGTTGGGGAGTCATCTGCTTGCCTGGTGCACGGTCAGTGTTAATGCAAAGCGAAGCAGCCTGTTCTTGTGTGCCGTACCCAAAAGTGTGCGCGCTGGGAGGCACGTGTGGGAGATCTGCTTTCCTCACCCAAGCAGGTTTCTAAGAAAGCCCTTTTGATAATCAGCCTGAAAGCTTGCTGAAGTGAAAATGAAACCACTTTAAGTGCTGTTATGGAAACATACCCTTCACAAGCGAGAGCTGGATTTCTGTAGTTGCCACCCAATAAGTACATGGGGCTCAGTTCTGATGTCAGACCAGCTTTGCCTTGTGCATGTCCTCCAACGTCTGGTGTTCCAGTTATGAACTGCAGTAATTGTGATCAATCAGACTTTATGTTCACTAGCCAGGGGCTGGTTTATTAATGAATCTGTATCCCAGCTTCCTTTTTTTTTTTTTTCACAACCTCATCAAATCTCCTCCAGATCCTGTTTACATTCAATTTTGTCTGCAGTGCACTGTTTGGAATTCCTGATTCTGTACCAGTTCCTCAGGCCAGGTCCTCAAGTCTACTGAACTGCAATGCTGTTCCTGAAATCAAAGGAAAATTGAAATGAGAGCTTTCAGTGAGGTGCAGAGAGAAGCCATCCATTTCTAAGTGATACTGTACTCCCAGGCTGAGAACAGGCTATGGACACACAATTCTTTCAAAGTCTTGTCTGTATCTGTGTGTGTGTGTGTGTGTGTGTGTGTGTGTGTGTGTGTGTGTGTATTTAAAGGCTGGAACTGCCTTCCTGTGAGTGTTTTTCTCCTTAGCACTCTACGTTTTCTGTCTGGGCACATGGGGCTTATGAATATTTGGCTTGACTGGCTAAAGACATCAATATGACATGTTGCAATGTGTTATAAATGTCTCAGATCAAATGCAGAATAAGGAGAAAAAGCTTTAGAATAGAAGTTTATTAAAAACACATACATACAGTCTATTCTAACTGGGCGGAGGGGAGGGGGGGAAATCACTAATGTTCCCCTGTTGCATCAATGCCAGAACATTATGTTTGCAAATAAGAATTTAGCACTACAAAGACAATGCCCTAGATTAACTAAGATCCCATTTCACAAAACCCTATGGCAATAGTCTGCAACATCAGTCACAGGAGAAGATATAACACAGACGCATTTGTGCCCTCATGCAGCTGAACTGAAACAAAACAAAGAGTGAATTAGGCTGAATATCTTACTGTGTGCAACGTATTGTACAACAAGGCACCTTTGGGAATGTGTCACAGGGTTTGGTAAATTGAAAACAAAATAAACAGATCTATGGGAATAAATAACATCATATTAGATGTCTGCTGCATGTAGACTACATTAGCTTACAGTCACAATCAGGCTCCAGTTTTCCCACTAGTTTTCAGTGCTCCTGAAAAGCAGATGATCTGAAACCCCTGCAAAGAAATGGTTAGAAGTGGGGGGTAGGGGGCAGAAGGAGGGACACTGCTACCCTCTGCTCACCCACACTTGCACATGTGCACACACTCATTTGCACCCTTTCTCTCTGTTGAACACAATCTCAGGCAGATGAGAGATCAGTTTGTCCCTTGCTGTTTTGCACACATTAAGCAAATATTACCATTCCTGGACCTTTTCCCAGTGTGATGGCCTCAGGTAAGGTAATGCACTGGCCACTTGAGTTACCTCCTGCCACAGCTGGCACCATCCCAAGCGGATAGGGCTCAATCTCTTTTTGGTGGTCAGCAGCAATAAGACAAGGAGCAACAAACAGCTGCAAATTGGAACATAGAAGATTTCAACTCAACATGAGGAGAAACTTCTTTACAGTAAGGGTGATGGAGCACTGGAACAGGCTGCCCAGAGAGGTTGTGGAGTCTCCTTTTCTGGAGGCTTTCAAAATCTACCTGGATGCATTCCTGTGTGAACTACCCTAGGGGGTCCTGCTTGAGCAGGGAGGTTGGACTGGATGATCTCTGGAGGTCCCTTCCAACCTCTAAAGTGCTGTGATTCTGTGTTTACAGGGAGTCCTGCAGCCCCTGCCCGATGTGCCAGTGACTGCAGAGGTTTGGCGTCTCCAAAAAGAGGGACAAGACACTGCAAGGGCACCCAGTCCAGATGTGGCCATGGAACATGTGACTGAAGAAGTGGCTGTGAGAGGTAGATACTTCACAGAGTCGTGGCTCTAATTACAGCCAAATGCAGTTGATCTATAGAGAGCAATTACTTACTGCTGAGCCATATGGGGCCAAGGTCTGCTTTTAAGTATGTGGGTGAAACCCCACTGATTTCAGTGAGATTGCTTGGATGAACTGAACGTAAAAGATCAGCCCATATTTATCTCAGCAAAAGTTCAAGCTAATTCATTTTCTCTCTCCCTCTCTCTGTGTTTTGCTTAGCTTATAGCTGAGTAAAAGGATCACATATCTTGGAGATGGCTTTTTAAATGTAAAATTCGCTTTATAACCCCAGACCAATATGTCATTCTGCAATTACAAAAGGTATACTCTTCCAAAGAAAATCCCTCTGAAGCAAACATTGGCTTTCTCCTCTCTGAGATCTAGGCACCAGTCTGTCATTCAGCTATAGCAGAAAAATTAAGAGATCTGCAATAGAGCAAAATGGTGGCCTCCAAAGTGTCATTATTCCAGTCAAAAGCTTGTTTCTTCCCTTTGAGTAGCACTGATGGACCTTAAGATGAAATGCAAAAATAACAAGGGACCCTGAGAGGAATGGTATTTTAATAACTTTTTTAGTCTGAACACTCTCAGGAGATGAAGAAGTTTGGTGAAGTTGGGGGAAATTCTAACATTCAGATAATCTGTATTCTTGAGTCTACTACCTAAACTCCTTCTGTCTCAGGTAGGCTATCAGGTCCCTCTTTGATCTCCATGGATGTTGTCTTAGGTCCAGCAGTGGCTCTTTTCCAAGGAGTTGGAAACATCTCACATGTCCTGCTGGGCTGTGGTCAGCTGACATCTTTGTCATTTTTATTTCTACCCTTCTCCACTTGTAAGAAGATATTTGAAGGGTGCAGGTTTTCAGGTTTGCTATGGGGTGTGCTGCCCACAGATATTCATGACAGCTGTTCTTAGTTATCTAGCTTCTGAAATTTGTTTCTCAGGAGAAAGAACGTAAAAGAGGGTCCCATTTTAGCCAACCTTGGAGATAGTTGCTCCCTTTTTCATACACATCTGAAGTTTGCCCCATTTATAAAATGGAGAGCCTGTGTCTGACCTTATATGCAGATCAGTATGGTCTCCTTTAGGTTCCTGGATGGAGTCAGGCATTTTTAATTTGATTTCTCTCTTCACACAGATGAGATGAAAGAAGGATGAAGTTGACAGCTCTCATAACCAGCACTCATTTTCTTTCACTGGTGTGTCAAGATTGAATTTCCATATTTCCTTCCATTACTATTTTATCTGTAGCCTCCAAAGGCTCATGCCTGTGTGATGGACTAGGACTAGATTCAGGAATTAAACAGGCACAGACACTGCAGCCACCAGCGGTGCCACTGAAGCCAATGCATTTCAGCAGCTGCAACTGTGCATTCACTCGTGCTGTAGGGCTGGGCTTGAGTGTGTGGTGCCTTCTTTAGACAAGCACCAGAGCTAAATGACTGTGGAGGGTGTTCTGCAATCCCTCACAGGGCGGGAGGAGGAAAGCCTCACTCTGGCTGCTTATATTTTATATGTAGCCCATTGCTAATTGTGACTTTCCATGCCCCTAATTCCACACCCTGCATTTTCTCTGTGCTGTGACTGTGCTCATGACAGCAGGCTGCTACCATGACTCATGGAATAGCACACAGCATTACGCAGGAAGTGACTGGTGTGGATTAACCCCTCATGGTTTGGGAAGAGAGAGCAAGGTAAGGATCCTGCTGTAAAGATTGGAGGCCTTCTCTCAGGAAGCAGGGGGTGACTTGTCCATCCCTCCTCTTTTCCTCTAGGTTTCTTCATCCAAAACTTTGGACTCATCCTGATGTAGCTTGTTTGAAGCAGTTCCGGCAAGACTAGGAGTAGTGGCCTGAAGACCAGAGGGAGATGGAGGGGAGCAAGCACAATAGGCACAAAACCACCTGCTCCATGCAGAAACCACCTGCCTGGAGCTGGTGAATGGGGAGAGTCGTCCCATAACTTCCACAAGTCCCTTCAGACCCACAGGTAGGTCTTCAGCTGGGTGGTGACTACCCTGTGCCTCATAAGTCATGCAGCAAGTGTATTAGTTGTACAGGGCTGGTCACAACACACTGACTGTTCACTTGGCAGCATGTTTATCACATCACAGCTATTACACCTGGCTTTTCTCTTTGCTCCAGAAAAGAAAGAGTTGAGGTCCCCATGTCTCCAGCAAAACTGTGCAGCTAAGACTGAGGCAATCCCCAGCAAAGGGAGTTGATGAATTTGAGTTTCAGCTTTCCAGAGGCTAGAGTGTGAGAGGTGAAAAGGGAGGGCTGGACTAAGGATATCTTTATTTTAGGAAAGGACCCCTTCCTTTGCAGGCTGAGCACAGCTTGTGCTGCTACAGCCAGCTCTTG
Source organism: Eubucco bourcierii (assembly GCA_013396675.1). Taxonomy (NCBI): domain Eukaryota; kingdom Metazoa; phylum Chordata; class Aves; order Piciformes; family Ramphastidae; genus Eubucco; species Eubucco bourcierii. Next base: position 222,337 of record VWZE01014110.1, read on the forward strand.
GCTGCACTCAGGTTCAAAGGCCATTGTAAATTGCTGGTAGAAATGCATTTTGCAGTTACCTCATGGTTTGTATGCAGCAGCCATGTGGCAGGGGCATGTTTGACAGCCACAGGGAGTGCTGTCAGCCAGAGTGACTCTGTGTGGGCAGTGTTGGCAGAGGAGGGACACCTGCCAACCACTTCATGACACCTGTGCTTTCTCCTGGCCATGAAATCTATATCTACTCTTCTGCTGTGGGGTGAAAGCCTAGAAACCAGAATGCCCTCACTTCAGAGTGGAAACCTACTTATCCTTTCCATCCCCTGGGAGGGGATAACAGCTGCCATTTATGTGGACAGTATGACTCTGTTACATGTGTGTGAATATCACAGGTGCAGCTTTTCCTGAGTCAGTATGGAAGGCTTCTTTAGTATGTTCCTAAAAAGGAAATGCAACTAGATCACATGGAGGTTTGCCAGCTTGGGGACCATTGCACAACCAGATGGTTTCTGGAGACCATCTCTGCAAAATTCATCACCAGTGCCCTCAGGGCTGTCCAGTCAGAGAACATGACAGACACACTGCAACTTCAGTGTGTCACTGTGGAGCAGTGGCACATGCATGGCTGGGCAACACAACCCCCTTCATGGCCACTCTGCTCCTTTATACCAGCCTCACTGAGGATGGTGTAATGTGAATACACTTGGGAGCTAAAAGATACATTTAAAACCTAATTTTTTCCTTATTTCCTCCAGGGTAACACCACAAATTCTGACTGTGAGCACAGGAACATCTGGGTGGCTGAATGCTGTCCCCATTCCAGGATGAAGACCCTAAAGTAAAACCTGCAATAAGTGAGGAGGTAACGATTTTGAAATTGGTTACAAGACTTTAGAGCCTAAGTACCGTTTATTCAAAGTGACATTGTCACTTGAGAGCTGAAGTGCTGCTGAGTGTTTCTGAACTGATCTAGCTAGAGACATGCCTGGTAAACCTCACTCAGACCAACAAGGTCCAACAACCCTGGCCATCGATCGCTCTACATTTCCACAGCTGAATGAAAAAGCACTCACCTGCAGGAGGAGCCTTATTTGGGATGCTCTTGGCTTTTGATTTCATATCAGCAATTTACATACAGGCAGAAGAAACAGCTCTCAGATTTCAATGCCAGTGCCAAAGGATTTATCCTTCCCCAAACCATGCAAAAGGTAAATATTCATAAAACTTCTGTGTGCAAAGGCAGCAGAGAGAATTCAAATGTGTCTGAGAGGAATCTCTTTTATTTTCCTCAGATACGAATAAAGGCACCCCCATCCCCTAGCTCCCTCTAGCTCTCCTTTTAAATCTCTTTTTAATGTCTTGCTTTTTACTGCTAATCATTTTCCCACTTTGCTAATGATGCTAACCTTAGAGCCTGCTGCAGACTGACTTGTTTCATGTCAGCCTCTCACTATTGCCCACTTTTGTTAAGCCACAAAGCAGGTTTCAGTCTATTCAACGTCAGCTGTTTCTCCAAGTTGAATATTACAGTTGCCTGTTTCAAAGGCATCTCCAAGCCCACAGTATTTCTGCACAGATACCTCTATTATTGTCTGTCATCAAAATATGCTGGGCTCCTCACTTGCTTCTCTCGCCCCCTGCTTCTTTCCTATGTATGTGGCAAAGCCTCTCTCTGCTCTAATAGCTCTCCTGAGAGCAGGGTGAAGCAGGTCTTTACAGAGGCCTGTTAATTTTAAAGGACAAGCTTTAAATATAAACACCCCTGTGGCAGTCTACTCCGGTGCAGTGGACTGTATCCCCACCATTCACCCATAATTAAAGTGCACAAGGATTGAGCCCACTCCCCAACAGGAGCTGCTGCATGAGGCCAGCCCCAATTCCCACCTCCCTCCAGCTGCAGAGAACAGTCCCAGCTGTCCCCGAGTGGGGCCAAAGCCACAGAGGGGGAGCAGGGAACTTGGGGGATGCTGGAGCCTCATTGCCCAGCCAGTGCTGGTGCTGACATGAGGTGTGAGCAGCATGGGGAGCTGATGAAGTAGATCTGCATGTTTAACAGAGGCTGTGTTACAGACGTCTTTCCCATCCAAAATCAATTTTCTCCCAGGTGCTGCATTCTGAGGGAAGTTTATTGTTTTTCCCCATACCATTTGTAAGAAGCCACAGAGACATAACTGTAAGCATAACAACATTTGTACTTGTGGGCAACTGAGACCTTTTCGGTGGCTTGGAGTAACCAGGAGGAGATTTTTCTCTGCAGATTAAAGATTGTGAAATGGTAACTATTTAGCATAAATTACATCTTCTGGCTCACTAATCACCTCTCAGTTCAAAAGACACAGCACTCCTCCATCAAGCTGCAGCACAAGCAAAGGGCTCCTGCTCCCTCCATCAGGTTGAGCAAATTGCTAGGAGAGGCTGACCCCTTAAACTGAAATAAAACACCTGAGGCTTGCAACGGGGGAAGCAACTTTATCTCTTTGAGACATCCTTTCCCTTCACCAACACGCACCCTCCCTCTGACCCTGCCATGCTTCCCTCCCCAAAGGAGGAAAAAAATAAGAAAGGAGGAAGGAAAGAAAAAAAGTCTGGTTGGTGCAAAGGGAGAATTTGTGGTTATTGCTAATGTTAGCATCCCCCCTTTGTTTTCTCCCCCTTGCTTCTCCGGCACACAGGTAACACAACAAAATAAATCCCACAAAAGGCTTTCTGCCAGGCTGCCTTTGGAAGTTTGCTTAAGTGGCCTTAAGTAAGATAATAAGCAAGGAGTGTGAAAAGAGGAGACTTTGTCTTTTCACATTAGCAGCAGCCCTGTTCAAGTGGCAGTATCTATGAAAATGCTGTTCAGCCTTTAATGAGACTACAGTGTGTTAGTGTACCAGTCTAATTAATCCCATATTTTCACACAGCATAATTACTGAGCCGGGGCTGAATTATTTGGCTACTGGAGGTGGAGCAGTGCCTGCACTGTCCTCTGTCTCTGCTCCTCACAATTTATTATGCTATACAGCAAGACACCATTGAAACCTCCTAGTATAGGACTATCTGTCATCTCTACATTATCAGTAAAATACACCACCTTCCATACTGTGCTACAAGGGCTTTAGCAAATTGCTATTTTTATGGGATATGATAAAGGAAATGCTACCTTATGTTCAAATTTTTAACTGTCTCGTGTGTGGAATATACAGTTGCACTTGGGGCACAGCCATTCAGAGAGGCCTCATTTGCATTGCTACAGCCAGGGAGGGTTTCACCCTGCTACTTTGCTCCCATTCAGCTCTCTTTTTGTTTCTCTTCCACTCTTTTAAATCTTTTTTTCCTTTCCTTTGTTTTTCTATTCCCTTTTCATTCTTTTCCTTCCCTTCTTTCCCTCCTT